>JAHBCN010000932.1:0-140751 GCA_019359885.1 Listronotus oregonensis
TACCAAAGATAATACTACTACGAATAGATGGTTCATTTTAAATGGGACGTTTTGAATCAGTTCGGGGGATATCAATGTTTTCCGTAAATGCGAATAAAATTAAGTCGGTAACCCCGCCCAGCGAATCGAGGTACGAAACCATGTGCGACATTGTCAATGTCTGTCGCTTGTACCCTTTTGGAACACGAACTAGCGAAAGCGGGCGGCTAAACGAATTGTGTAATTTTTTAGTCGCGTTTCATCACGCAATAGTAAACCGCCGGCAACCTTTTTAACTTTGTTCAAGGATAACGCGAAAATCTCTCGATGGACATCGGCCTTAGAAGTCCATTAGGGGTATCCAAAAATATAGCATTGAATGGTTCATCTTATCCGTAGTAGATTATCTTTGGCTTTACTTGATTTAATAGAACCCATATGACTAAAAAAATCCATGTTTTTATCCTAATAATGTGACTGATGTATGGAATATTGGTAAAAAGGTCAATTTCTAAACATAAAGTTTCCTGGCCGGTGCCGTTAATGTTCACTTTGCAATTTAAAGTCAATTTAAAAACCTAACGTTCCCGTTACAGCTGCCGTTAATATTCATATTGACAAGTTAAACTAATGGTTCTTAATATGACCATTTATAAAAGACGTTGGCGGAGCCGTTAGCAATTCAGTTGTTATTCGAACTCTCCCAAATTTTATCTTTTGATGTTGGTTATTCGCTGACTTTCGTAACTGACTAAAAAGAATTCTCTTTGTGTCACATGTTGGTCGGGCGCGTTGATACGTTATAATATTTAATATTTTTAGGCTTTATCTTAAGACGTTTAAATAATTTTTAATAAACATGAAACAAAGATTACAAAGCGATCAACAAAAGTTAAAAGGTTCAGTGACAACTAACAGTATTGATACTGACATTCAAATCTTTAATCGAACTTTGGGAACACCAAAATCAAGTTTATAAATTGAACAAGAGCAGCAGCAACAGGATTACCACATTAAGTCACGTATTGGTCATGCGCTGTTAATACTAATATTCACAGGATTAAAGCATAAAAAAAGTTTAGTGACAAGTGAACAATAAGGCCATTCTCACATGGCGCTACTCAAAAGAAACCAGTTACAAACTTTCATTAGTAACCTTAGTTACTTAAGCGTCACTGCTCATATAATACCATAGCGGCTCGCACACGAGGCGATTGGTCACTAATCATCGCGTCGTGTGCGAGCCGCTATGGTAACGGTTAAGTAACTGGTTACTAATTACAGTTTGTAACTAGTTTCTTTCGAAGAGCGCCGTGTGAGAATGGCCTAACAGTTAAATCTTACATCGAACATAAGGAACGCCATAAATTGAAAAATTTACAGGCACACAAAAAAAAAGTTGTTTGTACTATTGGCCGGACCCACCTACGGACATGTATTTCGAACTGCTGAATCCGAATTGGAAGTCCGTTTGACCCGGTCACCCTCCAGATTTGGATAAAGAATTTTTTTTCATCGCTGTGACTATATTTTTTCGCAATTTTTTGGGTTTTTTGCATTTTACTCAAATCTGGAGGGTGAGAGGGCCAAACGGATTTCAAATTCGGATTCAGAGGGTCAAAATACATGTCCATAGGTGGGTCTGGTCAAAAGTACAACAAACTTTTTTTTGTGTGTGCCGGTGTTATTTACGAACAGCAGCAGCAACAGTACATTAACAGCACCGTAAGGTATAAATTGCTAGAAATATCTGGTAAATACAATTTACTTGTTTTAAATTAATTTTTTGGATTTCTTGGTCGTATTATATAATTTTTGGAATTCAGAATTTACTTTAACAGTTTTATAAATATATTTATGTAGATATAATAAAAAGGCCTAATTTGAAATGATATGTAGCAAATTTCAAGGCTGGACTGCCAAAACAAACAGTAAATTTTACTTCTTTCGTCTCTTTTTTAGAAAGTAGTAGATAAAAATATACTAAAATGTTGTTATTACCCTGTAATTCTTCTTTTAAAATAATATTTTGTAATACATTTTTTATATGTAACTTGCTTAATTAAACATGGAAACATGGTAAGGCTGTTATCAAGTAATTAACTTTCAGAATACAGTTTATTTATGCTATTACGTGTATCGTGCCTTGTTAATTACATTATAAAAAAAGATTTTAAAAACTAAATAAAGACAATATAAAAGTCCTTAACTATTTTAAAGAAAGTTTTTTTTTAGAAAGTTTATAATTAATATATTTTTTTTTAAAATTAATTATTTATTTTTTATTTATTAAAAAATTATTTTATATATATATATATATATATATATATATATATATATATATATATATATATATATATATATTATATATTTGTATATATACAGGGTAATTTACGTTGAGTGTCCTATTAAAGTTCTGGGGAACCAAAAAAGAACTTTTTGAAATTTACACGGCTATAACAGGTAATAAACTACATTTTAAAAATATTTTGGCAAGTGCAGCTTGCCAAAACCAACCCAAACTAACGGCAACATTGTAATTTTAAATAAAACACCCTGTTTTTTATTGCATATTCGGATTCTACACAAAATTCTAAGTAAGTTTTATTAACATCTTTCTATACCTATATCTTACCGTTTTTAAGAAAATTATTAATCACTATTTTTTTAAAGAAAAATTACCATGTTAATTTTTTTTTGCTTTGGTTGGCTTTGCACAGGATTGCATACAGCCACTACATTTAAGTAATATATTTAAGTTTTTATAACCAATTAATTTTTTAATTAGTATCTGTATAAAAATCTATACGATAAATATTCGTATACACGAATTATTAAACCTTAAAACCATTACCATGTTAAAAAGGTTTAATATTTACGTGCCTAACCAAGCTAGATACTAGAAATTTTTTATGGGTTTAGACAATGCATGTATTTAAAAGATTTACATGCTATTATAGCAATATATCCTACAGGATGTTCCAAAACATTTGCATTTTTACCAATATTATAATAATATATAATAATAACTAATGAGTAAAGAAACTTTTTTTTTCAAATACAATATACTGTATTTTATCCTATTTTTAAATAGACCAATAATTTACCTACAAAATGTCCATACATGTTTCTATACCCATCTGACACTTTTTTTAAATAAAAACGAATTTTAATTTTTTCCCTGTTTTTAAATACTTTCTACAGTAAATCACCGGCTTTAAAAAAATTAGGATTAATTATTTTCTTAAAAACGGTAAGGTATAGGAAGATGTCAATAAAACTTACTTAGAGTTTTGTGTAGAATCCGAATATGCAATAAAAAATAGGGTGTTCCATTTAAAATTACAACGTTGCCGTTGGTTTTGGTTAGATCTGGCAACGCTGCACTTGCCAAAATATTTTTAAAATGTAGCTTTTTACCTGTTATGGCCGTGTGCTAAATTTCAAAAAGTTCCTTTATTTGGTTCCCCAGGATTTTTAATAGGACACTCAACATGAATCACCCTGTATATATATTATTCAGGTACACGAACTCAATATTTGTTAAATTAATCGGAAAGAAAAATTGTTATATATTATACTAATTTTAATCATTGTCAGATTAACCGAAAGTTGAATCCCTTTTTATACCTAAAAATTCTATCCTGGGTCCAACAAATGTCAAGATTTTTAAAATTTCTTTTAAATCTACTGTAAACTATTTGGTACGTTTTTTTAAAATATTGATATTCCGAGTTAAAAAGCATTTCTCACCTAAGGCCGAAAAATTTTACTAAGATTAACGTGTAATATAATTACATTAACTGGTGTTAATTACAAGCATAAGATTTTACAACAATTTAAAAAATATATATGTATATCCTACAAAAACAATTGAAAATAAAAGTTTAATCAGGCAGTTAATAATATCACAAAAAAAATATTAACCAACGAACATTTCTACTTCCAGAATCGAGCAAATGCAAAGTTAAGATTTTGTTCAATATTTTAAAATATTTTAAGGGGAAAATAGTTTCTTGTAAATATTAACAACAAAGCCTATTTTCGTACCTACAAAAAACCCATTATAGTGCTTTTTCATTTTTAAAAAATAAAATACAAAAAGTACACTTAAAAAAAACTAAAATTCGATACTTGCATGTATTATTACTAGTAACTATGGTCATTACAATGTAAATTAGCTTACAACTTTTTATATTAAGTAAATTTAATTGTTGACCTATAGTTTTTATTTACCTCAAAATGACAAAACAAACAGCTAGGTATCACTTCATTAACTAACTTACGGGTCTCAATTAACTCCGAAACACTAAAGGCGGCCGTAGTTGGGCTCATGGGGACATTTGTTTGGGTAGAGGAGATCTACAGCATATCACATTTTAAAAAAATTATTTGCCTCTAACAGCCTCTACTTCTTTTTTTAGGGGATCTGAAAAGTTCTATTTTTGCGCAGATATTGTCGACTTTTGTACACTTCTAACAGAGGTAGTCGTTATTCGTATAACGTCCATGAAAGAGCTACCGTATTGTTAGGTGCCGTGATATGCAATTTCTACATATACTACCCAGACATTGTCGCTGGAACTAGAAAAAAAATGGGTTAAACGTCTAAAAACCTAACATACAGGGTACCTAGTACTTAAGCTTTATAGAAGCATTCATAGGCTGTCATAAGGTTTTTAAAAAAGTTGCAAAAAACCTGTGAACACATTTTTTAAAAATATGTAAGTTTTCTAACTTTTTTCAGACTTGTAAGTGAATATAGAAAGTACAGGTCTATTCAGTTAAAAAAACTCAAGGGTTGGTAGGAGGTCGTTACCCTTCAGCCAGACCTTGACTTTTATGTTTAGGAGTCCTTCAAGGACAATTACATAAATTTTTAAAGGGCCTCAAAAACCAAAATTGTTCATCTACTATTACTAGCAACAATAAAAAACTATATTGTACTTTTTGTTTTTATTAAAATATTAAGGGCTCTTTTTACCAAGTAATATTTCAATTTTAATCTGTCACATTATGGACTTTTTAATTAAGTATTTTTAAACTTTTTTACGGGTATTTGTAATAAAATAAAATTAGGACATCCAAAAATATTTACACAAAATAAATTATTAAATTTTAGGTTTTGTAACCTAAATGTAAGTTTTTTAAGTATTTTTTAAATTCATTGTGTTTAAATAAATAATAAATTTAATAAAATTCTGACTTTAAACAAAATAACCGACTTAGAACTCAAAATTGAATAAAAAAATGTTATTTTAATGAACAGGTACGTATATCATAACACGCATTAGCTTACTTTTCGCTGGAAATACTATAAAATTAATACCTAATCCAAAACTTTATTAAATTATGTATACCTAGTTGGATTGGTATTAGAATAAAAATTCGGTGCTCTTTAAAAAGAAAAAAACATAAAAAGTAGCTAAAAGATGGTTAATTTGAACTGACGGCCGCCTTTGCTTTTTATATGTACTATTTTTACAAACACTTGCGGGAAGCGGCACATTATAAAAATCAAATTCGGTTGCCAGTTTAAATCAAACCTTTTTAGCTACTTTTAATGTGTTCTTTTTTTTTAAAGAGCACCGAATTTTCAGCCTTATACTAATTTAACTGGCACTTACTTTACATATGAGTATATCAGGGTTAGCAACCCTGAAGAGTGGGATTATAGTACCAGGGCCGCAAAATTATAGTACATTAAAAAAAAAGGAGTAGATTAGAAAAAATAATCGTTTATGCTATTCTGGGGCCACTTTTTGAGCCAGATAGCCATAAGGGATGGTGCTCCTTACGTCTACCCTCCATATTTTATTGGGAGTAATCAGTTGTTTGCAGATGTTTACATGCATCAATTAAATAATTGATGTGTTGTACGCTAGAGGCGCTATATTAAAATGTACTCTTCTCTCTACTGTATATTATGAACAGTCATTTCGGTGCCAAGTAACAAACAATTTTATGTTAATTACAAAACATTTGTTTTTTTTTTGGTCAAACATATGGTTTATAAAATTTTTATTAGATTTAAGGATTATAGTACAGGCATGATAATACATAGTACAAAGAAGTATAATTATAGTATGTCTACTATAACTATAGTACGGTTGTTAACCCTGGACTATATGACTAATGCTTACACTAAAACCCCTTTATTTTTTGCTTCGTTTGTTCTCACCGAATCTATTTTAAAAACAGAAATGGTAAAGCATTTTTTAAAACTGTTTTGTTAGTTTTTGTCAATTATGTAAAACTATATGAAAAGCCTGTCTCCGCAGGCGAGAAACAATATTAAGTAGCCTCTGTCTCCGTAAGACGCCTTCCGTACGGCTAACGGTAAAAAACACTTTTTTGCTCCTATTTTTGTCCCGAGGGCGAAATTCAAAAAACGGGCATCGTTAGGTTCTAGCCACTGCTAAAGACTACCACTGTGCTAAATTTCATGATTTTAGCTCAAGCCATAACTTCAGAATCACGTGGACAGACAAATAAATATATATACCTACCTACATATAAATATATCCACATTAGCAAATTATATATATAGATAAGACATGTGTACAAAATAGTAAAAAAATCATATTTTTAATTTACTAGAATATTTTTTTTTAATGATTGAGCGGGCTATTACATTATTTTGATTGATTACTGATAATTAATATTATGTGTGCAAAATTGTGTCAAGATAATAATTTTATTAATTAACCAATACAAAGGTTTTTTTAAGAAAAATATTTTATTTTAAATTCCCCTCAAAATTAAAAAGAAAAGGTAAGTAATACCTAGTTTATTTTGCGCAGTGTATAACAATCAAGGAGGTTAGAAAAAAATGTTTTTCCGCAATATGTACAAATATATTTACCTGTGTTGTTAATGAATATAGAATTTAAAAAATAGTTATTTATTCTAAAAAAGTTGAAATAATTGAACTTTGCTTCTATTATTAAAATATTATTTAATATGCTTTACGTATCTCTTAATAGGTTTTCCAATGATAAAACATATTACTGGTCTTAAAAATTTAATTATATTTAAACCTTTCACCTTTAGCAGAAAGTGTGTAATTATTATACCGTTTCATTTTCCTAGCTTATTGCTAACATTCAGTTTTTTAGGATATTTTTTCATTTTTATAAGCTTTTATTTAACTTCTAATGTTGGTATGTATGTTTGTTAGGGTAAAATCTTGCGACTGAATTTTCAAGCAGTTACAACCAATTGAAACGCGATAACAAAAAAAAATTATTAGTAAAAAACCATTTGTAAAAAAAGCATGTACTATGTACTAAAAAGAAAAAAATAAACTTTAACTTAAATTTAACCTATCCAACAGTTTATAACATAACACAATTTATATGATATAAAAGCTTGTAGCGAGATTTACCTATCTTAAAAAAAATCCTAAAATTACTTACGTCAAAATCAAGTTGCATATTGTATGTTTGTTTATCTACACACAGGTAAATCTTGTGACACGCTTTGATATTATATAAATTTAGTCCAATAAAAAAGGGACAAAGCTGTAAATAAATCTGTACAAATTTCCCTTGTGGCGCAATTCTTAGGACTTCGGATGCTTTCAAGCGAAAAAAAGTTTATTAACATTAACAGGTGGGAAAGGGCTGAAAATGGCCCCTCAAGGTCCGAAAAATGGGTTTCCCGCTAATATCTGCTAAAATATGCCCATTGAACAATGTTTGTTATAAAAAAATGAAAAATTGCCTTAAAATCTACAAAACTGGTCCTTTTAATTTTTTTTGCAAAATCGATAGTTTTCGAGATAACGGGACTTATTAAAAATTAAAGACATACAGCCAAAATTCATTAAAGAATATTTTCATCCTTTTTCTGTGACTATGCTTTGGTTAATAGGTCTTTCTAAGTAATTAAAAACCAGCATAAATAAACAAAACTTACTTATATTTAAAAGCAATTACGGGTCCAATTTAAGCTTAACATTTAACAATTCCCCAAAGCAAAAAAAATAATAAATAAATACGTAAAGCATTTACTGGAAGATTATTAGTATAATAACTTAGTATAACAATGAACCGGTAAAAGAAGTACTCGAAATACTAATTAGAATCTTGCAAAGAAAACACCACTGTTAATTTTTGTCATAATGAAACCTATAGGACGAACCTTTTTAGCATTTTCGAGAAATGCAATAAGTCATTTTATTTATTAGCAATATAACTTACACAAATTATCGAGAATATCTTAGTTTTCAGTAAAAAAATATTTAAGAATGTCTTATTAATTGATAACCACTTTAGAAGCTATCCTTTCTGGAGATTACAGCAAGCTAACCATTCTAAATTGATGTAAATTTTAACAAGACCAAATAGATGCAAATTAAGACAATGCTCTTTAAAATTTAGAACGTTAAAAAACTAATTAATCCCAAAATATCATTTGTTTTTAGGAACGTTTTGCAATGAATCGACCTGACGACAAATTCAGTATAATATATAAGATAATAATTCCGGATTTGCATTAAAAATTATTTTATAATTAAGGTTTACTGAAGCCAAAGCTTAATCAATAGAAATTGATATATTTTAATACCAAATTTTAACTTATATAAATGTGTATCGCTAAAGTTTATATTTTTTTAAAAATTGATTTAAACTTAATAAAAGAAAAAATTACAGGATTTTTTTTTAAACCTCCTGTAATAAACATGTTAGCTTTTAGTTTGAAAAACCATAAATTTATAATTTTATATGTCCAGTTTTATTTTATTTTAAAGGTCGACTTCTATTAAACATTTAAAATGCATTTTGTATAATGCCGGAGTATTTCTAATAGGTAACATATTGTGAATGACCCTGTATATACTAGTACTATATTAAGTAGGGAAGATTGGGGGAATTGCGATACCTTAAGGAAAAGCTTGAGTTTTTGTATCATAGTGAACATGAGAATTCTATAAAAAAAATTGCTTATAGATTGGGTACTCCTTTATTGTAAAAAAGACAGAAAGTAACAAAAAGTAGTAAATTGTAGTAAAAACGAACGATTAAAAAAAAGTAAAAAAACCGGTATTACCCCAAGTATGTGGGTAATGTCGGTAAGCATGTGGGGTAATGCCAATATTACTTATATTTGCAAATATTGTCAATAAATAGCTCCTACCGACGCCAGTTAGCGACAGTAATCACAAATATAACCTTCTGAGACTTCCGAATCAGTACAAGCTGCATGGGCCCATTCACAACATACTGCACAACAAAACCATAATTCCTTGTCTCGCCCAAACTCGTTGCAAAATTTACAAAGGTGTTCTTTTTTTTGACAGTTTCTCATTTCTATTTGGACTGTCCCATTTGCTGATTGGTTTGGCGTAGTTTTTTTCTTCTGCTTATTTGTTTCATTTTCATCTCCTAGCACTTTTCTTGTTACTCGTTTTTTCTCTTCTAATGAGACTTTACTATTTTTTTTCCTTTGTTCTTTCTCTTCCAACACATCTTTATTGGGCGTCGAAGTGAATATTTCTGAATGTTTTTTTCTGGTGTTTCTTTGTTGAATCTTTTGCCTTTTTATTGGTATGGGGCAAACATCAGAAAAAGATTTATTTAAAACCACAGTTTTATCTGTAGTAAAGTCTTCATTATCGGATACTTCTATCAAACTTTCGGAGCTTGATGAACTTGGGTCGGAACTCGGATGGGCAACGTTTGATTTGAAAATTCCAGATGTTGATGGAATATCCTTATATTTATCTATTTCTGTTTCGCTTGCTTTTGAATGGTTAACTGTGCATCATCTTTACTACTTCCAGATGGCTGAACTGTATTATGGTTGCTAACTGGAAAAGAAAACTCTTCAACCGGAAAAATGTTTTTGTTCAAAGGATAAATTCCCGTACACTGAAACCCCTTTACAGCCTTTTCGATAGTTGCCACGCGATTATAAGAACGTGCAAATAACATGGCAATATCTTGTTGTAATATTTTCTCAAAAGTATTGGTTTTTAAATAGGTAGAACATTCTTGATTATATGCCGACTTCAATGGCCCGAAAAAAGTTACATCTAAGGGCTGAAGCCTATGAGAAGTGTGTGGAGGCAACGATACAACAACAATTCAATTTTCTTTACATATTTTATACGCTTGATAAGATGTGTGGGATACGTGATTATCCATAACGAGAAGAACCTGATTGTCTTTGTTACAGCGAACGTGTTTCTGAAAATCTTGGAGTTCTTCTGTCATCCACCCGGACTTTGAACATGTGTAAGTAGAGCCTGCTGGTCCATCTTTGGAAAAATGGCTAGGTAAACGTTGTCGTTTATAGATAAATAAATTTGGGATGTACATTCCGGAGGCACTCATTGCACAAGCTGCAGTAACCGTCTACCCTCTTTCTCCACTAGTCATGGCTCCACATCGTTTGAATCCTTTTGCCGCTAAGATTTTTCCAGGAACGTGTACACATGTCAGACCTGTTTCGTCCATATTGAAAATTCTGGCAGCACCAAATTTATATTTTTCGTAGACAACTTGTAAGTTTGAAAAAAAACAAATCTACCTCAGTCTTATTAAATGCCTGTATTCGATTTAGAGAAGTAGCTTCTGGAACCCTTACCGATATGTCGCTATTACGTCTCAAAAAACCGTAATACCAATCCCGCCCTGCCAGTTTCTTATCTTTGCTGAAAGGATCTTTTATATTGTTTGCTTCTGCATATTCAAAACATGAACGTCTTAGCTCAAACGGTGTAAGTCCATAAAATGTTCTTGCCAAAGCCTTTAAATGTTCTGCAATAGCCCTTTCCTCGTCTTGAGAAAAACAGTCTTCCTTCCAAGTCTCGAATTTGTCGACCTTTGCTTAATTTTATCCCACAAGGTACTATATGGAACATTAAATTGTTCTGCAGCCCGTATAATGGGACATCCCTTTCCAACTGCAATTATTGCCTGATTCATAACATATTTATCCCAACAATTTTTCTGCGTAGTTCTCTGATATTTACGAGGCATTCTAAAAACAAAAAAAAAATACGTTAGGGTAATACCGGTACTGTTGGGGCAATGCCGATAATCTCTATCGGTATTTCCCTACATGACAAAAATCCCAAAAACAACCATATTTCTTCTGATTTGTATTTACTGAAAGTAATAATGCTACCAAAACATACCTTATAATACATATAATCACAACACAACTAACTGAAATCAAACAACTCAAAAGAACTTTATTATCTGCCTATTTTCCACGTGCGGAATATTATATCAGAACTCACGCTGTCAAAGGGTCGCCATTAAATAACGCCATCTGTCAGCAGCATTTGAAACTAGCACATTTCGCATGCTTAAAGGTGAACAGTAAACTGTAGGATGCAAGAAATTACAGATCCCCGCATTATTAGCGAAATTTTTCCACTATCGGTATTTTCCGACTATCGGTATTACCCGTCGCTACCCTATCAATAATAACACTTTTACTTTCCACTGACTTAATTTCTCGGCCACATCAACGAGAATTGTATTATTTATTGTTATTTTATCCTCAAAATAAAATTAAGTTTTTGTATGCAACTAGCACATAATTGCACAATCTCATTCTTGCCTGCGTGTAAGCAAATTAAAAAAATATGTAATCGATAGCCGAAATATTAATTAAGCGTAAAAATCCTTGGTGATTTAGGAACATGGCTATTCGATAAGCAGGAAACTAATGCGGTGAAACTAAAAAAAGTTTATTTGTTTATTAATTATTTTCTTTGTGGTTAAATGCATATCCGGCAGGAAATTTCTAAAATCGCTTCACAATGTTTATGTGCAGAAGTATCACATTTTATGATATAATATCTTTGTAAATTTAAAGCACTGGGAAAAATAAGCTCAAAAATAATAAAGTTTCCTGGGTAAACGAATCCTTATAACGTGACAAATTCCTGAAAAGAAACTCTGGGAGGATTGTAGATTGTGCCCCATAGGGTTGGCGATTATGGATTTGTCTCATATTCCTGCTGAATTAAATAAAATCAAGTGCTATGCTAAAACTTACCAAATAATTTATCTTCTTCATACCAAATCAATGTTTTTAGTAACGCAGTAGTTTTTTATTATTTTAATTAATTATTAAAGGCTGCCCTTAATTTGTATGGTCAATTGATTTAAATATTGGAGTGGAAAAGACACAGAAGAAGCTATAAAGCTGTAACAGACAAAAGAACAAATAAAAAATAAAAAAAAATTAAAATAATATTTATCGGATACAGATAATCCAGTTCTATGTCCTTTTAAATTAAGGGAACTTACAACCAAAATAAATAAGATATGCTTGTAACCTTACTTTTGTATGGTATATTTGTTTTTTTTTTTAATGGAAAATAATAGAAAAAACGCTACTGTTATATAAAGGGCATTTTTATACTTATTTTTATAATATTTCAATTGCATAGTAAAAGTGTGTCTACTACTTGTGTTAGTTGTGTTTAAGTCCATGCTATTAAAAAAAGAGAAGAAAAAATAAGAGTTGATTCTGTCATTTTTAAATGTGAGGTGAGTTAATATATTTTAATCAAAAAATAATAAGTTACCCCAGCCGCAGGCCCCCCATAAGCCTGGGCCCCGGTATTAACGCTCTACCATCGGGCCTGACTGTTTGCAGTAAAGTTACCTTGCGTTGACCTAAAACATTTTAAAAAGTGCTTCTTAGATAAACATATTATTTTGAGGGACCAACTTCCGGCTTGACGCATGCAGTGTGTATATTACACGAAACGTTTTAGCAACATCTAAAGTTATAAGTTTTATTATCTTACTTCATATAAGTATCCCAATAACCTGTAAAAAAATTAACAAAGTGTGTTATGTTGTTCCTGATTGTCTGGGAGGCCACCGCAAAAAAACAAGCCAATAAGAGATACGCATGAAACATTTTTTTTATATTACTATGAACTATATTCAATTCATCGCACTGCTGCCTTAGCTCAGCGGGTTCAAGTTGATTTCTTTTTACCTTAAAAAAATCGCAAAAAATCGTTTTCTTAATATAATTCAAAATCTATGGATTTTAGGAAAAAAGAAGGTATATAATCAAAATTAACGGTCTTATAAAATTACGTCATTTTTTTTCACATAAAATGTTTTGTAGCACTTTTAGTTTATGAGATATTAGCGATTTAAATTTAAAATAAAATCGCAGATATAAGCAAAAAAGATTTTACTCATTCAGAATAATCTTGAGAAAAGTTTAGTCACATTTTTAACACAAAAAAAAGAATTATAGATTTTTTTCAGTTAAATTATTGTTTAAATTTTAATTTGATTATATTTTAAAGTAGTCAATAAATAGGAAAATACAATAATTTAAATAAGAATGGATTTAAGCATAGAAGAAGTAGATAGCGTAATAAGAAAAATGTTTTAAAGGTTTAATGCTACAAAAACTATAAAAAAATGTTTTTTGACGCTAAAAATATAATTAAAATTATCTTAAGATAATTCTGAACAAGTAACTGTCTGTATAAATTAATAATATTATTATTTAAATCGATAATAAAAATATTTAAACGATGAGTTATACACATAGTAGCATAGAAGATCAAGAAATGTTAAGCGTCCTGCCAAGTACATATATAACACCCAGATAGAGAGGGAGCTTATTATTTTTATTTTTAATAAAATAAAATTTAAACTTTATTTTAGAGTTTAGATCGAGATTTTGCTTGGTATGCACGGTTCTTATCAGTGCTAGTCGTTTACCTTATCGGTCCTTTTTTGTGATTAACCTAAAGAACTTCGTTTTTTAAAAATATAATTCCGTTTTATACCGGCTGGTGTAAATTTAAAAAAATGGATCCTCCCCTAACGGGGGAGGGTGTAAATTCACAACAGACGTCAAGTGATGCACTAAGTGAAAATTTTAATAATTCCAGTCAAGGCTTAATGGATTTTACCACAGAGCAGGGAATTAAAACTCCAGTTAAAAAATGCTTTAACATTTATTCAGATAAGTATAACCTTAACTTAATATATGTCATGATCGAAAGTACCAATAATGACAATCTTGGACGGTTACATCCCTTTAGAGTTGGGCATATTTTGCACAAAAAACTATTAATAAAAAATATTTTAGAAATTAAATCAGTTGGTAAAAATAGAGTAAGAGTTCAGCTACAATCTCTCAAAGATGCTAATGACTTACTAAAAAATAGTTGTTTAGAGCAGGAAAAACTACGCGCTTTTATACCTAATCACATATTAGAAACAAAAGGTCTAATTAAAGGAGTTGATACTTTGTTTGACGAAACTTATATTTTACAAAACATTAAATCATCCAATAGGGTTCTAAACATTAAAAGATTTACAAAAAAGGTTTTTAAAGATGGTGATAATACACCAATAATAGTTAAAAAACAAACAATACTATTAACTTTCGAAGGTAATATATTGCCGGAGGAAATAAGTATTGATAGCGTGATCTTTCCAGTTAAAACGTACTATGGTAAAGTCACTCAATGTTACAAATGCTTAAAATATGGCCATATATCAAAACAGTGTTGATCTAATGTAGAATTGTGTATTTCATGTGGTAAATCTAAAACTGGGGATGCTCAGCACAAATGTTCAGCTCTAGATATTCATTGTATGAACTGCAAAACAGGCTCACACAAGTCTAACTCCAAAAATTGCCCATTTTTTATTAAACAAGAAAATATTTAAAAAATTATGATTGATAATAAAAAAACCTTCAAAGAAGCTGAAAACGTTTATGAAAACTCTTATGCTGCTGTTACTACTAGCAAAGAAAATAATAGCTAACGGTTAGCTATTATTTTCTTTGCTACTAGTAATCGATTCGGCCTTCTAAATAATAGCGATAATTATAATACAAATTTTCCTAAATTACCTATTACCAGGCAGTCAAGTACACAATTGCCAAAAAATGCAACAAGAACTTCTCCATTTTCCTTGTCACAACCGAGACCTAGTACGTCTCGTACAAATGAGCAAAATATTAAAAACCGAAAACATAATACATCCTCCCCTACACCTAGCACCATGTTTCCCTTTGTCCATCTACACCCCTTTCACCTAATATTGTTAATAATAAACCTTACAATAACGATAATAACGACAATGTTAACATTATAAAACAACAAAATATTTTATTAGATTCTTTTGCTACATACTTTATAAAATTTTTAGGAAATTTTAAGTCCTTGGAAGAATTAAAAGGTTTAAAAGTAGATGTTATAAAAAATAGAAAAAGGTCAACTGCACGACGTGGGCTACACCGCGGAGTGTGTGCTGGAAGACGCGGGGTGCGTGATGTAATGTGATGCCACAGAGTGGAAGAGGAGGGCCAATATCCCTTGATAACGGAAAAAAACAACCAAAACGTACCTGGTGTCCAAGTAAGAAAGGGCGCCGGCTGTATCTCAGAAAATGTTTTTCGCACAGCGTTGGGGAAAAACATTTTTGGTAAAAAAGGTCAGGAGAAATAGCTGAAAATTATTTTCAATTTTCTGAAATGGCCGCTAGGGGAGAGGCGTAACTGCAATCTTGAATTTAAAAAAGTGATGTTTCTGTTAAGTTTGCACTATTAACCTAACAAAAATAGAAACCTAATTTTTAAAGTCGAGGATAATTTGAACCTTTTTTGTTTGACAATTTTTGCTGTATCTCTAAAAATAAAGTGGTAGGGGGTATTTAAAGGTTTCCGTAAAAAACACCCTGTATCTTCGAAACGGCTAAGCCGATTATAACAAACTTGGGCTAGTTAAAAAGAACTTTTCTTGGTCTATAAATGATATTATATTTAAAGTTTTGTTAGTTTCACATGTCGCCGCAAGAGAGCTTTTTTCGAAATTCCGACAAAAATGGTTAATTTTCTCAAAAAAATTAAATGCATTGGTATGATTTTTTTTATAAAAAAGTAGCTAAATCAAGCTTAAAAAAGCTTGCGAAAACCATTTCTCGATATCTTGTTCCTTACCAAAAATTTTAGGCCAAAGAAAATGTTATACGTCATTATCTCAAGAACTATAAAACCTACAAGAAATTTTATATAACATAAATTATGTATTTTTACGGAACCTTTAGTTTAGGTTATATAATCTTGTCACCTAAATGCAATACTTTATGAATTATAATCAATAAATCGAATGTTCAGGATTTTTTAAGGTGTACCTCTGGAATTCGATTTTTTTATTATAACTCGTAAAGTATTGCATTTAGACAAAAATATTATATAACCTAAATTAAAGGCTTCCTTAAAATACATAATAAATGTCCCACAAATTTCTTGTAGGTTTTATAGTTTTTAAGTATTGACGTATAAATAAAATTTTCTTTGGCCTAAATTTTAAGTAAGGAACAAGATATCGAAATACGGTTTTTACGAGCTTATTTAGGCATAATTAGGTACTGGTTCATGAAAAAAAAATATAACAATGCATTTAATTTTTATGAGAAAATTAACTATTTCTGTCGGAATATTGAAAAAAGCCCTCTAGCGGCGACATGTAAAACTAACAAAACTTCAAATACTTTAACATTTATAGCCCAAGAAAAGCTTTTTTACTAACCAAGTTTGTTAAAATCGGCTTAGCCGTTTCGTAGATACAGGGTGTTTTTTACGAAAACCTTTAAATACCCCCACCACTTAATTTTTAGAGATACAGCAAAAATTGTTAAACAAAAAGGTTCAAATTATCCTCGACTTTAAAAATCGGTATTTTTTTGTAAGGTTTATATAGCAAAATTCACAGAAACATCACTTTTTTAGATTCAAGATTGCAGTTACGCCCCCTAGCGGCCATTTCAGAAATTTGAAAATAACTTCCAGCTATTTCTCTTGACCACTTTTACCAAAAATATTTTTTCCCCAACGCTGTACGATAAACATTTTCTGAGGAACAGTCGGCGTTCTTTTTATTTGGACACCCGGTACAGTTCACACGGGTGAAGCTGCAGGCAAAAATCTAGTTTTTAATATTTCAAACCTATTAGTTTACTAGCATTTCGCCTGCGGTTTCGCCCGCGTAGTCTACGTGACTTTAGCTGTTTTTTCCCCGTTTTCGCAAAAAAAATCCCTAACGTTTTTAAAATATTCTATCCCCTATGTTTATTGGGAATAATGTAAAATTCCCATGGTAAAGAAATCAGTTCAGTAGTTTCGAAGCATATTCAATGCAAACAAACAAACAATAAAATATTTGCTCTTTATAATATTATTATAGAAAAACTACAAGCAAAAAACTCGAGTCTTTACGCATACTGTTAACTATTTTCTTTTTAAATTTTAATTTAAATGTTTTACTATAGGGTACCTATAGATGTTTATTAATGGTAGGTCAGAATGAAAAGAATAAACGTAAATAATAAACAACTTTAGGTCACGGCACAATAACTTTACCGTTACTACAAGAACGAACTAATTTAGGTCCAGAAAAGAACACAACAAATGCATTAGTTTAAAATAAGTGTCGAATAATTAAATATGCAGTTACGACGTGTTTATTTTTTATAGTTTTTTATCAATTCTTGTGTTTTTCTGTGATATAGTTTGACACATTGGTCTAATTACATTTAAATTTAGTTATGTGGTATAATTAGTATCTATATTTTAATAAAACAAAATATCTGTAATAATTAGCTCTAAAGTAAGTAAAAAGGATATATGGTATTTAACTAATCACAGCTTTTTTATTATTAGTAACATGTTAAAACTCTGATAAACAATTATTATTAGCATGTCAGAACTAATGGACACTGTAAACATCATAACTTTAAAACAATGAAAACATTGCCATTTTTTAATAATAACAACAAACCAAAAAATAAAACACCCAAAAGGGATTTTCTTATAAAATAATATATTAAATTATAAATATATTATGAAAACTATGATATGAAAACATAATAATAAATATACATTATATTAATAATATTAAATATATATATATATATATATATATATATATTATTATATATATATATATATATATATATATATATATATATATATATATATATATATATATATATATATATATATATATATATATATATATATATATAATGAATAAATTGGGTTTTTTAATATATAACTCAAAAACTAATAACTCGTTCAAAATGATCTTGAGAAAATTTTAATCATATTATTAACATCAAAAAAAAATGTACAGTTTATTAAGCATTAAACTTTTAAAATATTTCTCTTGATAAGCTATCTACCCCTTTATTTACTCCTTTTAAATATAATCAAATTGAAGTTTAAACACTAATTCAATTGAAACAAAATATACATAAACTATTTTTTTTTCATGTTAAAAATATGATTTAAATTTTCTCAATATTATTCTAAACGAGTAACTGTCTATAAATATGAGCTATACACCTAGTAGTATAAAAGATCGAGAAATGTTAAGCTTCCTGCCAGGAATATAACACCCAGATAGAGGAGGCACTTATATTTTTTTTTCAATTAAATAAAGTTTAAATTTTATTTTGCATAAAGTTGTTAGTGGATGGGAATTTGAAAGAAATGGGCACAGGATTGGACCAAAAAAAAAAATAATAAAACATCCGTGCCACCAGGTTATCCCCCATTACATCGGGGCACAAGTGTATTAGTTTGTTCCATTCAATGAACAGAACATTTTGAATTAGATTTAAGATGGATCGGAGCTGGTATACTTACTTGTACCAAAAAAAATATTGTTATTAGCGAAATTTTTAACGGCCAAAATCACTTTTTTCCTTATATCTCCTTTATTACTTATTTTATTAAAATACAATTTTATAACCTTTTTTATAGAGCTTACTAAAAGGCATATTTTTTGTTTTTTTACATTTTTTCGTTGCACTTTTAGGTTTTGAGATTTTTGCGTTTTTATTGAAAATTTAAATTGTTAATATCTTAAAAACTAAAAGCGCTATAAAAAATTTCATATAAAAAAACTGACGTAGTTTTATTGAGCCATCAATTTTATTATATACCTTTTTTCCTAAAATTAATAGTGTTCGAGTTATACTATTTATTACTTTTTAATAGCTTTGGTTTTACACATTATTTTTGACATATTTGGAGCTGGTTACATTAAATAAACAAATAAATAATTTTTTTAATAAGCTTAAACGCGACATTTAAAATTTCGACGAGTTTTTTACACACGTGTAGATATAATTATTTTTTTACGCAAATTAAAAGGATAAACAAATAAAAAACAAATCAAAACATTAATTTGTTCCTACTTTTCAAAAAGTTTCTAATTTTATTATTTAAGATGTTTTCCACTTGATGTTACCATGACTGGAAACTGAATCTTTTTTTATTAATTTTGCCAAATGAAGAGTCTGAGGAAATAACGATAAAAATTAATTTTTGTGTCAGAATATGTTTAATATTAATTATCTTAAAACCACTTATCTTACTTAATTTTTCACAGATAATTAGAATACTCGTATAATTGAACATACCTCATCCTTAATCTCACACCTTTATGTGGAGCGATAACAAAGCTATGATAAGGGAGAAAACAGGCTGAAATTTTTCGTGTAATATACAAACTGCGTGCGTCAGGCAGGAACTTGGCCTGGCTTACTACCGTGCGCTTGTATAAGTTTCTACGGGATAGTAAGCTATAATACATTTAAAACATTTTGTTTAAGTTCAGGTTTAGAGTCGGTAGATTTATTTTAAGATGATTATTAGCCCAATCAAATAATACATTGTAACAAGCATGAAATAGGCTATTTAGATTTATTGTTTTAATTGGTCTATAAGGGTGCTAATATCAGTAATCTGTGGTTTCTCAGCAAAATTTTTGATGGGAGAACTTTTGGCAGTCCAAAAACCACGAGTTTTTTGGACTTTTTTCAGTTTTTTCGATTTATCTTGAAAACTAATACTCCTATCGATTTTTTAATTTCATACCTTTTTAAAGAACATTTAATTTCCTACAATTTTCGTTTACTATAGTTCCGTCTAACTTTAACGACAAGCGAGCTACAGCCCGTCAAAAATTGTCTATTTTTGCCAACAATGCAAAAAATCGCCAAATCTTCCTATTAACTCCTTCATATTTCTTTATAACTCGTCCAAAGTATTATAAGAATCATAAAATTGATTATGGTTGAAAATGGTCGATTTAAAAAAGCCAATAAAGTTTGTATTTAAGAAAGAAAATAAAGATTTAGTTCGAAATGAGGAACATATTATCAACACATCAATAAACGAATTAAAACTTTATAAGCTTGTGAAGGTAATTCTGTAAAAATCTCAAACTAAATGCTATGTTTAATTAAAGTGTTTCAAATAAAGTGTTTCAAATATATTGGTGTGTCAAGTTTACATCGTTGAATACGTTTTTTTAAGTGCCTGCTGCACATATCATATCGATTACAAATTAAAAGTTGACAAGTCAAAGGCAAAGAAAATAAAAAAATATATTTGAAAACAACAAGAAAAGAATCTAAAATGAATTTTAATCTAGAATGGGTTTAATAATTAATAAACCTAAGCCTGGGTATGGCTCCACAAATGATGGAAATACTGCTAGGCGTTTTTTCCATAACGCACAAATAAGTGCAGAAATCACAGGAGTACATTGTGAATTAATTAAAAATTTTTGTTTAATTTTAAAAACTATAGCATCTGGCTATAAAATTAATACAAATAAATTTAAATTTTTATCAGATCAGACAAGAACATATGTATCATTGTATAATTGGTACTATATGCCCAGTACAGTTCATAAAGGGTTAGTTTACGGGGGTGATATAATCAATTTTTTTTGACTTACCAGTTGGTCAGCTTTCGGAGGATGCTTTGGAAGCAAGACATAAAGAATGTCGAATAATTTGATTAAATAATGCCCGTAAGTGCTTTAGAATATCTGCTATAATTAGAACGCTTTTGTTAACATCTGATCCCCAATTAGCTAGCCTCAGAAAATTTAAATCTAAGGAAAGCTCTACCAAACTTTTAGTTAGAAAAGTATGTGTTTAATAAAAATCCCCTATTTTTTTAGATTTTTCCTAACTTAAATTTTGTTAAAAAATCAAGTAGTTCTGATTTAGAATAATTAGCCTAATTTTTTTTTATTATTTATTTTTAATTATTTATTTTGTTTTGCAAGCTATTGCTTATTTTAAAAATTGGTTTTTATGTTAAGTAGTTTTATAATATGTTTTATTCTTCAAATTAAAAAAAATTAAGTAAGCTCTGTTTTATTTAGGCCACACTGTATACATGAAATTGTTATGCCTAAAACCCCAACCAAAATAAAAATCAACGGATCCAAGCGGTTTTTCGAGAAAAAAAAAACAAACGAATTTTGAATAAATTTATAGGTTATTTTAGGGACACACCGTATACCCCAGTCGTGGCACCAAAACTTTAAAAACCCCTTAAAAAGTATAAGCAACGGGCTGTAGATATCTCTTTTTTTTGTTTTTAAATTGCATTTGGTGTAATCAGAGTTATGATTTTTGTCACGTCATACCATAAGATCCTAACACTGTGCGTCACCCCTCCCTCCTTCACTCCTCCGCTTTATGGACCAAAGCTAGGGCTTTTTTAATTTAACCATTTTTAACCATAATCAATTTTATGATTTTTATAATACTTTATATCATATCTTCAATGGAAGCTATTGTCGAATTTTAAGGCTGTTTACCTCAAATTCTGAGTAGGTAAATCGTGAAAAAAATACAAGGCGAGCTTATTCCCGCCAATCCGTCACTGTTTTTTAAACAATTATAATCAATAAGAAATGAAAAAAAGATTTGCGGCAATATTTTAAGAAAACATCTAATGGTGCTCCTTACTCCTTACAGTGTAAACAAAAATAATATATTTCTGGCTTTTGGAAATTTTTGATCCACCCTGTAAGTGGCATCGCTAAATAGCTAATTAAAAAAAAACATTAGGAAGATGAAAGTAGTTTTCAGCTTCTATAACTTTTGTACCCCTAGTTTTTCTAGGTCGTGAACGGTTTCGGACCATTAAGTCACCATCTCATTATTTTTGAAACATGTTATTGAATTTATTCGTTATACCGTATAAAAGCAGAAAGTGATCGATTTAATTATTATTTTATTAACAAATCTGTTACTCATTATATAATCGCTTTTTTGGCAGTTCTCGACACATTTTTTGTTAAGATGTATGAAATACCTCTGTATATTGAATATAAAAATTAAATATCATTATATTAAAAAAAGTCGCAGAAGTGCAAGAGTCTTCCAGGTCGGTCTTGGTCTTGCGTAGTCTTGCACTCCTCGATCTTGGTCTTGCATATCCCGATCTTGGTCTCTGTCTTAGTCTTGGTCTTGCTGCAAGACCAAGACCAAGACCGCAAGTCCAAGACCAAGACCGCAAGACCAAGACCGTTCTCACTCATCACTTTGTCAAGACGCTGTTGATTCCTTGGCCATACGTCAATCCGCCACTTGTTTTCGCGGACCTTAAAAGAGTCTGTTCTATTGTCATATGTTACCAAATACCAGACCAAAACAAGAAGACCGTTGCCCCCACTTCTCGCGCTGCTTTCCCTACTCGGCACGCCGCGCTGCTTAGATTCAGGTCAACACAGGCCTATCTCGTATACCACTAGCATGAAATTTCCCACATCCTTAACGGTTCATACTCAGATTTTCGGGACATTTTTAAATGGGCAACTGGGTGGGCAAATGGCCACGTAGTAATCTTTCGTGGAAATATTTAAAGTTAAATCAGTGTTTCCTACAGTCTTCTAAATTTGCTTCGCTTAACGCGGCTGTTACTCTAAAGGCGGCGACTGACTTGTAACCGAACGTTGTAATGTAATGCTCGCCACGAGCATTACATTACAGCAACTCGTTCAGTTCGTCACCAAATCGTAGCGAATATTCGCGTTTGAATGCTCGGTTCACGAGTGATCCACCATTCGTCTTCACAGTGTCGTCGAAAATGTCAGACATGGAGGTCGCGTTTGCATTTCTGCTAGTACGCTATTGTTATTTAAAGACGAAAAAAAGAAAAAAAAAAAAGCGTTTGGATAACGAATTTATACAGAAGCAGACAACAAAACGGTTGACAGATTTATTACTTCCACATCACTGTTTTAAAATCCATACACAAAAAAGACATATTACTTGATTTTTCCTTATTTTAATACCACCCAATTTTTTATTAAATGATACAAAAGGAAAATTAAAATTGTATACCAAAAACCCTAAAACGGGCATATTACTAGATTTTTTTAATTTTTAACCACTACCACCTCTTTTTTTTACCCTCCCCTCCCGTTTCTCACCAGTTTTTGTTTAAATGTTATAATATATAATATATATATATATATATATATATATATATATATATATATATATATATATATATATATATATATATATATATATATATATATATATATAAAAATTATTTTTTGTTTATCAAAAAACCAATGATACGACATATTACTAGATTTTTTATATAAAAAAACCTATTTTTTGCTAACTAATCTCCCATTTCACCCCCTTCCCTTGATCGAATATGGCTCAAAATCAATCTGAATGGTTCTTTTATAGATACCCACCTGTGTACAAAATTTGAAGTTAATAGCTTAATTCCTTCAAAAGTTATCGAACCAACAGACAAAAAGACAGACCGACCGATTTTTTTTTGCTCAAATTAGTTTTTTTACACGTTTTTGGACATTTTAAGCTGATTTAGTTAGTAATTTTTTTTGACCGATACTATATTTATTTCCTCTTACTTTGTGATGTGGAAGTAAAAGTTAACATATATATATTTGTCAATAAAAAGCAGGGTTTTCTCACGATCCCACTGCATCCTGAATCGCAGAAAATGCAAAACCTCAAAAATGGGAATTTTATTTAAATAACAAAATAGGAAAAAACCACGACTTTCCATACGCTCGCAACGAACAAACTGATTCACTGATTGGCTAGCGCCGAACACTTCAAAGGGATTCGCGAAAAAACCGACAACCCAATGGAGCAGCAACGAGCGCGAGCAGCTCGCGGCGAACGGCGCAGTTTTCTGTATTCACTGCGTGAATGTTCGATGTGTAACATGTTACATTACAACGTTTAGTGACAAGTCAGTCGCCGCCTTAAAAGTATGCATCTAATAAAAAAGATTTCAAAATTTGGACATGCGAGATCGATTCGCAAGGATCCTCCAAATTTTTAGCATGTACTGAAAAAAATTATTAATGTAAATAAAATACGGTGTATTTTTTAAATTAAATTTTGTTGACGCGACGAGAAAAAAAAATTGTAATTGACAATTATGTATAACTTAATATGCGTTTTAAAAATACTCGTAAAAACTTGGATTCCCATTTTAAAAGATCATTAATAACGTCTAATCTCTTGTATGGGACAGACTAGAAATATTTCTTTCATAAAAAAGAGCACGACTAAAAATAGTAATGTTCGCATTTTATTTTAATTTTTTTTACGACTCCCTTCTCTTGCCAGGGGGTCGCAACTCTGCCATTAAAGACTAGAATGTATTTTTGTTCTTGTTTCATTTAGTCGGGTCCTGCCTTAAGAATAATGTATAGGTAAAAATACAATTCTTATCAGTATTGCGAATAATATTTTTACCTAATCCCACAGCTGCATGGTTAGTAAATGGTGGTACTTCTTCGTTAGCGGTTCACGAAAAGTTTACTTTAGCCATTGGTGTCTAGTTCAAGGCAATTTAGTACTAATGCAGTAAACTTTTGTTTTCATGTAACGCGTTGTTAGCAATTGGTGATTGGTTTGTGGATTTTTTTATTAAATAGTTAATTAAAGTTTATAGCTTTTGGTGCGTTGCGTAGTTTGGTAAGTTACTTGATGTTTTTATTGAAAAGCCATAATTAAAAATATATTACTCTTGGGGTTGATTTTTTAAATAAAAATAAAATTATAAATGCTTTTAACATATTAAATGCTTTATTTTATTAAAATATTATCTCTTTTTTCTTATTGGGACAGTCCATGAAAGTTAAAAGCCTAAGCACAAATGTACTGTGGGTGTCTTAAGTAAAGTAAGGGGTAGTTTATTGGCACTTCGTGTTTTAGGAGCCGCTAATATTGGCAACTTCCTTGTTTCTTGTAGCATGAGGCCAGAAAATACCTACAAAAATCGAAGTACACCACAGCTCGCCGGTGCAAGAGAAGCAAGTTATTTTGTTAAAAAAGGGGCAATAATAAGGCCCTTCTTTGGATTGACTCAAGAATGTCGTGAGTTGTGGGGGCGTCAGTATCCAAACATGAAAAAAATATTTCGAAAATAACGCCAGCAAGATCAAATAATTTTTTATTAGAGCGATAAAGTAATAGTGGTCAAAAAACTTTTTGCAAGGTATCCGTCTAGTATATAACCTTTTTTGGTAATTATGCAGAAAGTGGCCGCAACGCCGAATTTAACGAAATTTGGTATACGGGAGTTTTTTGGGGCGCTGATCACAAATCTGAAAACCTTTTTTGGCGGTAACGTTCCATTTTTAAGATATTCCTCATCAAACTTGAAAATCAAACTAACCTAATTTACACTATATCCCCCCTTCTTTTTGTACACAATTCTTGATTTTTACACTAAAGTGGCACACAATATTTTGTAAACACCTTTTAAAATTTTTTTGTATATTTTACACCTTTTTTCCATTCAATTGGGCAAGTTTTTAATTGCATCGATGGATTTAGCGCATTAAGCGCTAATTCATCAAATCGTTTTTAAACTACCACTAGAGAGTGCGATGGATTCCATCAAAGCGTTTGGTTAAATAAAATACTTTGGAGGGAAATTTAATTAAATTTAAATACAAGAATGAGAAACACAACAATTAAAGCTAAGAATGGAGTTTGCATGAAAAAAGCATTAAATATTTTTAAAAACACTTTTTAATTTTCCATTAATTTATATGATGTTTTTATTTAATAATGGTGTTAAAAATTTTTATTGTTTCTAATGGTTTAATTTTGTTAAATTTGTTTATTAAATATTTATAAGAATTACTAGTAAAGTTTAATTTTTTTAAAGCGGCAAAAAGTTAAATCCGGCCCTGACGCAGACAAATATTATATGCTTAAAAAGAACAACAAAAAGTAAACAAATTATTTAAATGTTTTTTAATTCTTAAATTATTTATTATTTCGCGAGTTAGATTCTTCTTTCAGCCAAAAAAGTCAATGGTGGTAGTTTTTAAGAGCCTTCCGGAATTTTATTTTTCATTCTTTTATGATTGTATCAAAACAGAAATATTCTACACTACTAAGGCTGATTAGTTTTGGTAAGTTCTTAATGGCATTTTTATAAAAACATATTAGTATGAATAGATTGTACAAGAATTGGTGGTAAAACATGGACTATATTTTGAAAAATATGATGAACTAAACTAAACAAAATGGTATTATCATTTTTTTCCGATCAAAAAAGAGCGTTTTGCGTAATGTTTGCATTATTTCAGATTTCTTTGTTATTAATTAAGCTTATTTTGGGTAGAGCATTGTGGCTACCATGACTTTATAATGTATTTTAGCCAAAAAACACGATTTAGCTGGTAAACTTAACATTTCTGTTCATATTTGACCTTTAATTTATGGTTTTTAATTCACTACAAATGCTTTTTTTTGAAAATTAAACGTTTTATTTATAATGTTACCAGCCATGTTAAGCTGTAAGCACTAATTAGCCATTTTTTAAATGTAATTTTTAATAAACGGTAAGATTTTGCAGCTTAAAGAAAAATATGATTCTTGTTTAATTTATAAAATAAAGCCGATCTTCATACAGCTTAAGCTTTTGTTTTTAACTTAAAATAATTGAACCTTTGCTTTAATATAGGTAGAGTAAATACCTTAATAAATATATATTTATTTATTTTATTTATTTTTTTTTTGATATAACATTAGTTTAATATTTAGTTATTTAACTATAAAACATACTTATTAGTGAATGCGCTTAATCTAGAAATTAAAAATATTTAGGATTTTTTGCCTCTTAAACAAATTATTTCAATTAAGTGATGCTAATAGATCATTTTATATACATTAACTAAAATTCTTAAAATTTACCCAAAACGTTTTTAAATACCGTATTTTGCGTCCCCTTCCTTAAAAGCCAAGAGCCCCCTGTATACATAAATTTCTTAAATAAGCAAGTTACCTAAGAAATAGTGATTCCATTCATTAATTAATTTCTTTTATGTAATATGAGCTATTTTGTTTTTATCTACTGCTTTTGGTATTTTTAATTATTAACTGTCATTTAGCAATAATTTTTGCAAAAAGATTTCAAATATCTTACTTTTTTCTAGACTTTTCCGGTTTCAAGATGTTGTCAAAAAGCTTTTAATTAGCAATTTAAATAACTTTTTCTTAAAAACTACCTTATAAGCAAATAAATAGTATTAGCAATAATTGACAGCATTTTAAATATTCAATTGTTTATTTCTTATAAATTATTTTGGGTAAAAAAACACCAATATGATTCTTTTTTTTCAGAAACCAAAACAATGCCGTTGGATACCGATGTCCTCCATGAATTAGACCTAGGAGAACCACCTACAGCTTTTGGACTGGGCTAAAGATATTCGAGAAAATCCAGATACGAGATGCCTCATTTTAGAAGATTTTCGAGATATGATATATTGTAAGTATAACTAAAATCCGGTTTCTAGTATTATACCGTATGACCTAGAAATCCACCCGATCGTTTCGCAAGGAAAGGGCTGTTTAATAATATGAAATCCAGCTAACCACAAATGCAGATATTTTTATTCAATTTTATAGATTGTATTTTCACTTTTTGGAACAAGAATTCCAGAAACCTTTGGTATTTCAAATTAAAGACAATTTTGGGTTTTATTAAACGGGCACTAAGTTACGTAAAAAAATATAAGTATATTAATTCTTGTTCATTTTTTTGTCTAGCAGTTTTTTAGTCATCACAAAATTTCAACAATAACATTTAAAGTCAAGCAAATCAAGCGCATTCTTTCTGCTTTCATTATCAAAACTTTCCTGGACAAGATACTGGAATCGTGGTTAAAAAAATGTGCTTCTGAACTTACACTTATAAGTCTCTTTTTATTTCCTGAAAGAAATTCATATTTCAGAATGCCGAGTGTTAACTCATTTCCAATCCCAAGAAAAATCTAAAATAGTTATTTACCTAACAAGTGCGGAAAGTGATACTTTTCCGCATGCGACGACAGTTAGACAAACGATGCGAAGCGGAGTTCGGGTAAGCCTCAAGGGTGGAAAAGACACTTTCCGTACGTGTTAGTAACATTTTCTACGAGTGTGTGGAAAAAGTCAAACTAAACAACCATTAGATAATATTTATTTTTACCATTACTACTTATTATTATTAACAACATTAATCGTAAAGGAACAGTTGGTAGCATTTTGTAAATGAATCGCAGAGGCAAGTTGTTGTGGGTAAGTTGTGGAGTTGGAGATTGCCGTTGAGGTGCAATTGAACCGGTCGTCGTTACAGGTAACAGAGACACATTGTTGCTTGCTGAAGACGGTACAATGGGCCTTGAGTGCGTTTTGCTGTGTTCAAAGGTAGATGAATTTTGGGATAATATTTTGTTTGATAAGTCCTTTTTGAAACTTGTAGAGCTTTCTAGCTAGCTTTCTGCAACAGATCATGACTTCCAACCTCCAAGTCTTTTAATATTCGTTATGCCTTCGCCAGAATTAGCTAATATTGTAGCTGAGGAACGGCGAAAGCTATGTCCGTGTAAAGTTCTGGGTTTGGAAGACGTAAATAGGCAGCTATTTCAGAGGGCATCTTGCCAAAAGTATTTATTCCTATGCACTGGACAGTACAAGCCAATTTTTGTAATTAACAAAAAATCTTCTGTGTGGTGTTTCGGCTTTCGAAACTGGATACTTTCTATACAAAGCTAGATATTTTCCATTTTCAATTTCTCGAAATGACAAACTTCGGCTAGAATGGTTTTTGGAGTCTGGAATATTTACAATTAAAAGATTTCCATTATCGTCAATATCATCAATGCTAAATTTTCATCAATTCTTCTCGACGACAGCACCAGAAAATAACGCCAGCAAGATCAACTAATTTTTTATTTAAAGGGTTTTATAATTAGATAAAATAGTGGTCAAAAACTTTTTGCAAGGTATCCGTCTAGTATATAACCTTTTTGTTTTCAGAAAGTGGCAACCGAATTTAACGAAATTTGGTATACGGGAGTTTTGGCCTTGATCACAAATCTGAAAATTTTTTGGCGGTAACGTTCCATTTTTAAGATATTCCTCATCAAACTTGAAATCAACTAACCTAATTTAACTATACCCCCTTTTTTGTACAAATTGATACGTCACAAATTGAATAAATTTTTTTATGACAACTTTAATCAATTGTCGCAAGTTTTATAATTGCATATGATTACCATTACGGTTTGTTTTTAACTCCTGATCGTCCTAAACTTTTCCTTAACAATTAGGGAAAATAAGCTAAACATCTTAACAACTCATGGACCGTACGCATAAGAAAAAATTTACGTACATATTTCTTAAATTACGCACACCAGGGGTGGATTTACGCAAAGGCTAAGTAGGCTAAAGCCTAGGGCGGCAAATATTATGGGCGGCAAATTTACGGTTAATTTTAATGATATAATTAATGATTTTGCAGAAAAAAAGGTTGAAAAAAAATGTTAATATAGGGTTTTGCTTAAAATTAAATAATACATTATTACATTAAAAACACTTATTTGTTTTACCATTTTAATTTATATATGTTTGTATTGTACTATAATTTTTTTGGTGTTAAAGAATTGTTATTTTATTTTCTATATGGTTTAATTTTGTTAAATTTGTTTATTAAATATTTATAAGAATTACTAGTAAAGTTTACATTTTTTTAATGCGGCAAAAAGTTAAATCCGGCCCTGACGCAGACAAATATTATATGCTTAAAAAGAACAACAAAAAGTAAACAAATTATTTAAATGTTTTTTAATTCTTAAATTATTTATTATTTCGCGAGTTAGATTCTTCTTTCAGCCAAAAAAGTCAATGGTGGTAGTTTTTAAGAGCCTTCCGGAATTTTATTTTTCATTCTTTTTTATGATTGTATCAAAACAGAAATATTCTACACTACTAAGGCCCAGTTAGTTTTGGTAAGTTCTTAATGGCATTTTTATAAAAACATATTAGTATGAATAGATTGTACAACGAATTGGTGGTAAAACATACTATATTTTGAAAAATATGATGAACTAAACTAAACAAAATGGTATTATCATTTTTTTCCGATCAAAAAAGAGCGTTTTGCGTAATGTTTGCATTATTTCAGATTTCTTTGTTATTAATTAAGCTTATTTTGGGTAGAGCATTGTGGCTACCATGACTTTATAATGTATTTTAGCCAAAAAAAAACACGATTTAGCTGGTAAACTTAACATTTCTGTTCATATTTGACCTTTGGTTTTAATTCACTACAAATGCTTTTTTTTTGAAAATTAAACGTTTTATTTATAATGTTACCAGCCATGTTAAGCTGTAAGCACTAATTAGCCATTTTTTAAATGTAATTTTTAATAAACGGTAAGATTTTGCAGCTTAAAGAAAAATATGATTCTTGTTTAATTTATAAAATAAAGCCGATCTTCATACAGCTTAAGCTTTTGTTTTTAACTTAAAATAATTGAACCTTTGCTTTAATATAGGTAGAGTAAATACCTTAATAAATATATATTTATTTATTTTATTTTATTTTTTTTTGATATAACATTAGTTTAATATTTACTTATTTAACTATAAAACATACTTATTAGTGAATGCGCTTTAATCTAGAAATTAAAAATATTTAGGATTTTTTGCCTCTTACAACAAATTATTTCAATTAAGTGATGCTAATAGATCATTTTATATACATTAACTAAAAATTCTCTAAAATTTACCCAAAACGTTTTTTAAATACCGCTATTTTGCGTCCCCTTCCTTAAAAGCCACGAGTCGCCCCTGGTATACATAAATTTCTTAAATAAGCAAGTTACCTAAGAAATAGTGATTCCTATTCATTAATTAATTTCTTTTATGTAATATGAGCTATTTTGTTTTTTATCTACTGCTTTTGGTATTTTTTAATTATTAACTGTCATTTAGCAATAATTTTTGCAAAAGATTTCAAATATCTTACTTTTTTTCTAGACTTTTCCGGTTTCAAGATGTTGTCAAAAAGCTTTTAATTAGCAATTTAAATAACTTTTTCTTTAAAAACTACCTTATAAGCAAATAAATAGTATTAGCAATAATTGACAGCATTTTAAATATTCAATTGTTTATTTCTTATAAATTATTTTGGGTAAAAAAAAAACACCAATATGATTCTTTTTTTTTCAGAAACCAAAACAATGCCGTTGGATACCGATGTCCTCCATGAATTAGACCTAGGAGAACCACCTCAGCAGCTTTTGGACTGGGCTAAAGAAAATATTCGAGAAAATCCAGATACGAGATGCCTCATTTTAGAAGATTTTCGAGATATGATATATTGTAAGTATAACTAAAATCCGGTTTCTAGTATTATACCGTATGACCTAGAAATCCACCCGATCGTTTCGCAAGGAAAGGGCTGTTTAATAATATAGAAATCCAGCTAACCACAAATGCAGATATTTTTTATTCAATTTTATAGGATTGTATTTTCGACTTTTTGGAACAAGAATTCCAGAAACCTTTGGTATTTCAAATTAAAGACAATTTTGGGTTTTTATTAAACGGGCACTAAGTTACGTAAAAAAATATAAGTATATTAATTCTTGTTCATTTTTTTGTCTAGTAGTTTTTTAGTCATCACAAAATTTCAACAATAACATTTAAAGTCAAGCAAATCAAGCGCATTCTTTCTGCTTTCATTATCAAAACTTTCCTGGACAAGATACTGGGAATCGTGGTTAAAAAAATGTGCTTCTGAACTTACACTTATAAGTCTCTTTTTATTTCCTGAAAGGAAATTCATATTTCCAGAATGCCGGAGTGTGTAACTCATTTCCAATCCCAAGAAAAATCTAAAATAGTTATTTACCTAACAAGTGCGGAAAGTGATACTTTTCCGCATGCGACGACAGTTACACAAACGATGCGAAGCGGAGTTCGGGTAAGCCGTCAAGGGTGGAAAAGACACTTTCCGTACGTGTTAGGTACAACATTTTTTCTACGAGTGTGTGGAAAAAGTCAAACTAAACAACCATTAGATAATATTTATTTTTACCATTACTACTTATTATTATTAACAACATTAATCGTAAAGGAACAGTTGGTAGCATTTTGCAAATGAATCGCAGAGGCAAGTTGTTGTGGGTAAGTTGTGGAGTTGGAGATTGCCGTTGAGGTGCAATTGAACCGGTCGTCGTTACAGGTAACAGAGACACATTGTTGCTTGCTAGAAGACGGTACAATGGGCCTTGAGTGCGTTTTGCTGTGTTCAAAGGTAGATGAATTTTGGGATAATATTTTGTTTGATAAGTCCTTTTTGAAACTTGTAGAGCTTTCTAGCTAGCCTTCTGCAACAGATCATGACTTCCAACCTCCAAGTCTTTTAATATTCGTTATGCCTTCACCAGAATTAGCTAACATTGTAGCTGAGGAACGGCGAAAGCTATGTCCCGTGTAAAGTTCTGGGTTTGGAAGACGTAAATAGGCAGCTATTTCAGAGGGCATCTTGCCAAAAGTATTTATTCCTATGCACTGGACAGTACAAGCCAATTTTTTGTAATTAACAAAAAATCTTCTGTGTGGTGTTTCGGGCTTTCGTAAACTGGCATACTTTCTATACAAAGCTAGATATTTTCCATTTTCAATTTCCTCGGAAATGACAAAACTTCGGCTAGAATGGTTTTTGGAGTCTGGAATATTTACAATTAAAAGATTTCCATTATCGTCAATATCATCAATGCTAATTTTCATCAATTCTTCTCGACGACACGCACCAGCTAGTCCGAAAATTGTAGCTACCTTCATCGCTAGATAGACATCATTTGGAGCATCATTAATAAATTTTGCTATTTAATCTTTCGAGAAAATTTTGGCCTTCTTGGGTCTAAATCCCACATTTTGCTTCTTTAAAAATGATGTAACTTTGAAATATTTGCTTAAATCCATGTTCTTTTCGATCTTAATGACACTTTTTAACATGGAATACCTTGACCATAAGGTATTGGGTTTACATGTTTTAGCAAGTTCCGCGAAATATGCCATAAAAACTTCTTCTTTCATACTTTTGATTTTTTTCTCGCCACGCCAGCTTGAAAATGCTGTATATTCTTTCTCGTACCTGTGCCTCGACTTGGACGGTAACAAATCTAAGTTTGCTATTTCGGCTGCTTTGAGAATGGATTCAGGTAATTCCTCGTCAGAAGACTCCATGGGAAACGTTTTTAATTCCAAATCGACGATACTGATCAGAATGTACTAACACTTTTAATTATCGATGATTTTTAATGACTTTGATCTTTTATAATATGGACACTGGCACCGGTCAAAACTAAAAATCTGAAAAGCAGGTTTAATATATACCAGGATGTTTGAAACAATGTTTTTAAAACAATATTAATTTTTAGTGAATATTTCGTTGATTTTTTACCTAATTTATAGTAATAATAATAGAATTATACTAAGTCAAACTTCAGAATTAAAAACATTTTAAGTACCTGTTTAAGTGGGAAATTTGCAAGGGTTTACTTTTCCGCACTAGTGCGGAAAAGCGACATTTTCCAAACTAAATTGCGTGCGGAAAAGTGCTGCTTTCCACACGCTAGTAGAAAAAATATTTTATTAAAGTTTAAAACGTATTTAGTAAGCAGATGCACTTACCTGTTCATACCGGGCAAGAGTTGTGACCAGAAAAAGTTAGGGGTTTTCCTATTTGTTAGGCCTTAGAATTTTAAATGGGATTTCATTTTTTTAGTAACAAAATGTTTGAAAGTATTGAAAAAAATGTAATTATGATAACTAAAAGGTATCCTAGCCTTGTCCATAATTTTATGCAACATCCTGGCGATACTTTTATTTATATACTATATTTGATTTAAAAAAATAGTTATTATCCGGTATGCAAATGAACGCGTCTAATTCGGATCCCATCCTTTTATCATTTGTTTGGTTAATTGGTTGGTTTAGGCGGGGTTGGCCGCGTGCAGCCTATTGGCTTATTGTGCCCCCCTTCCTTGTAATAGAAGTCTGCTTCTCTGTATTAGATCTAAGACTTTTACCAACATGTTGATGCGAAAGAGAATTTTCTCTCTCTATATTTTCGAACAATATATGTCTTCTGTACGTCAGTGCATTGCAGTCGTATATTTTATGCGAAACACGTCCCTTATATCTATCTCAAACGCGTCGGGGCGCAGAGGGATAGATGCAACAAGCTGCAGGTGGATATATGGCATGCCTAAGAGCAGATCAATATATACTTCAATTCTTGAAGAAACTCGTCTAGTTTGGGAAGCCCAAGGAAAATTTAACAACACTGTTAGGAATAAAATGCAACAGGCCCTAAACGCAGTTAGCAGATGGACGAAAAAGGAGGGACTAAACATAAACCCTTTTCAAATCAGCCAAAGTTACCTTTACCAAAAGGCATTGGCGGCTATTCCTTAGGTTTGCAGGTTTGCGCAACCCCCAAAAAAGGCTTAAAATAAAATTTAAAAAAATATATATTAATTATTTTTTTTTTTTTTTTTTTTTTTTTTTTTTTTTTTTTTTTTTTTTTTTTTTTTTTTTTTTTTTTTTTTTTTTTTTTTTTTTTTTTTTTTTTTTTTTTTTTTTATATGTCTTCGTACGTCAGTGCATTGCATGTATTTTTATGGAAACACGTCTTATAGTTATTCAAAATGAATTAATGCAAAATTTAAGGCAGAACCGTTCTTAATTGAGACCGATCTTTAGCTGATTTTAAAGCGAAAATAAAAGAACAGGCCCTAACTCATTTAAAAATAGAACAATTGTGTCTAGTAAAAAACTTTTCAAATTATAATTCTAGCTCTATAAAAGAAATGGCTGTGTGCTTAGAAGCTCACCACGTTTGTATGTTTATTATGTTGTAATTGTGGTAATATTTTTTTAAAGAACCATTAGATTCAACCCTTAACTTTTTAACCCAAGAGCCGCCAAATGCCAAATGGAGAATCTAAGCTTTTTTTAGTAATATTTAGTGTCTTAGAAAAGATCCCCAACCCTAATGGACATGGATTCATGAAAAAAACTGTGTCTACTAGGGACACCTTCAGGTTGGAACTGGACGAAGAACAGACCGGATAATTTTCCAATACTCATTTAACAAAAACTTTGAGGTAAAAATTCCAGATCGAAGTGAGTGGCAGCAACCAGATCTCCCCAGAACGGTTGAAGACATCATCTGGTATACGGATGGTTCCAAAACCGGCATTATTGGGGCAACTGAAAATGAGCCCACAGGAATATATCAATCAACCAGCCTCGGGGTTATACAGACTTGCAGAAGGAACAAGACTAATGGAAGAATTGGTATAAAAGATAATGGGAGATTAGGCACAAAAAGCCCAAGAGGCTGCGCTGCCTTCGGTAGTGAATCAAGACGGCTCTCAGGAAGAAGAAGAAGAAGAAGAAGAGAAGAAGTTATTATGTGCGAGGATGTTCTCTCCTCCTCCCCGAAAAGCCTGCACTTATCTTTAATTATTCTAAAATAAAGAATAAATGTGTTATTAACGCTGCTTGCATTATTAACTAAATATCCTTTAGACTTTAATATGTACTCTAATAATGACCTACTTTACTTCCAAGTGATTATAAATATAAATACCATTTATTAAAATTATGGTTATTAAAAGAATATCTTAACTATAAATTGAGTGTTGTTGGATCCAATGGCCAATCACAAGTACTGTAGTAAGAGGCATTTTATCCTTTTTGGACAGAGTTACCAAACGGCCTAAAAATAATTATCTCTGAAGTTTTGCTTATTTATTAAAAAGTGATACAACATTTATTTAATCATTTTTTTAAGGTTTAGTTTCTCAGAAACTTTCCTTAAAGAGACAGGTTCACACTGAAATATCCCTAAACAATCATATGGTTCTTACAAACCGTTGGTTATTTTTGTTTAATTTCAGAGTTATTTATTTATCCTTTTCATACTATGTTTTATTACTTGAATTTCCAAATACCAGCCTAATTTTCTGGGTTTTTTTCAACATTATTTATTTTACACCTTGTATAGTTAATGACAGAAATGCCGACATTTTTGAAATATAACAAACATATTTTATTTACGAATCCACAGAAGGTTTCATTCGGTTTAATCCGGGCATCCACTATAATCCCCGACATTTGGTCATTCACATAAATAGAAACAGCAGAAACCACATTTTAAATGAGACCTTTAGAAAACAGTAGTAATTCAGTTATCACTTAAAAACCGTTGGAGATACACACATCACTAACCGAAACTTTGTGTATCAATTAACAAATAAAAATAATAGTAGGAGAGTTAGTGAACCATCCGACTAACCCATTTTCCACAAAGCTAGAAACTTTTTAAATATTATTTTACTATCGCTCAATTATGAAAGTACCGTTCTGGTAGGCATCCCCCGGTTACTTCATCATGCCTTAAAATTTTGAAAATGTAAAAAAATTAAGCTGCTTCCATAAAGCTAAAATTTTAATATGATGTAATTTACATATGTGTGAGTCGAAAAAAGAATTGACAACCCATTTTAATGGTTACAAGTATGTGCCAGACGATAGTAAAGTTGTCGTCGGGATGGCAATTTATAACCTGCTCCCACAAGGCTAAAATTTTAAGGGCACATTCTTTTAATAGTTGAAAAAGTATATTTAAACTGCCAGACTATTCTGATGATTGCAAGGGTCTTCCAGACCAGTATATAATAGTCAGGACGCTCGACGAGAGTGCGAGCGCAACAGACTGCCCTTGCCCTGTTAGGCGGATTGTCGGATTAGCGGAGTTTGGATTAACAGGACTCTATTGTACCTTACTATTTATTCTGTGCCAAAAGTAAAGATTTACAAATTTTATGATAGTCATATTTGCAATTTTTAAATAAGCACAGCTTTAAACCCGTCCCGCCCTTAAGAATTATTTTTCCGTAAGTGTTTTTTGTTAACTAAAAAGAGTTTTATTAAACATAATTATAATATTATATAAACATATTTATAACCAACTGGTATTTGGATAACCATATTATTAGACTGATCAAATAAGCGTATCGTTGGTATATAGATAACCATTTTAATTGCTTTTTTCATAGATATAATAATTATACTCGCCTCTAAACATATTATTGAACTCTTTAAATAAGCTTATTAATCATGAATTCCAACACAATGAAACAAGCTATTATTAAGAATATTTTGTCTGAAGTAGTTCTTTTTTTTCAGCAAGAGGTGAATGCACTCCACATCGAACCGATGATGCATTTTTACTGCGATTTTTAAGAGGTCGAAAATTCAACATTGAATCGGCACACAGACTGGTAAGTACTGGTTTTTCTGGTTTTAATTTTTAAATGAGTTCATTTTTTCAAGGTTATAAAAAACTATAAGACTATACAGATACTTACACTTAAATTTGCTTAAATCATAGAGCCTTTTTTTTAGAAACAATAAAATAATAGTAACAACCCAAAATGACGTACCAAACCAAAACTAACCAAAACCAAACGACTTATTACATTAAACATTTAAATACTTCGTCGTTATAAAACAGTTGTTAAATGTAAAATGAAAATCTTAGATAGATACTTATACGTAAACCATAGAGCCTTTTTTTCCAAATACAATAAAATAATAGTAACAACCAAAGATATATACGAATACAGACGCTTTTATTTACATTAAAACTGTATAACAAAAGTATAAACCAGTGAGTATAAGTTACTACGTTTATTTCGGAGGCTGTATCCGGATAAAATATTAAGCAAATCCCTTTAATCCTCCAAATAGGCAGCCAGGATTAAGCATTTAAACAGGATAGAAAAACAAGTGCTGGTGTAGTGACAGCGTACCACCCTCATCTTGCAGAATAACACAATAACTACAAAGTAAACAATTTTGCTGCACCGATATTACTATAAACAACCAATGGCTACACCCGGGCATTATCGCGCCCCCGCCAGTATCCACTGAACGGCTTTTTCGCTCCTTTGACCTGAAAAGCTGCAAAGACAAACATATATTTCTATATGTATTGTAATTGATAGGTTAAGTTGTAATTGTAAATACCTGGTAATGAATAAAGCAGTTGTTTGAGTTGAGTTGAGCCTCCCACTGTGGAGACCCGGGTTCGATTCCCGCATTGTCTGTTGGACTTTTTCATAGCTCGTCACCTCACAGAAGGCAATTGCAAACTACTGTGTAGTATTTCTGCCTAGTAAACCCTCTCACGTGTGCTTCGGAAGGCACGTTAAGCCGGTGGTCCAACATAACTATGTAAAAAGCAGTTGGTACGCAACACAGATATGTGCGAGAGGGTGCCTACACTCTGAATAGAGTATGGCACAGTAAGAAGAAAAACAAATCTAATCCCAACATTTTGAAAGATTGGATTAAGGTAGCTTAAGTTAGGCCAATTGCATTAAACTAAATAAACGGATTAATCTCAGTTTTAATCCGGAAACCGTAATTGCATCTAACTTCACTCTGGTTTTAACCATCCGTCAAGTGTCAAAGAACAGCTGGCAATCGCTTTCCACCCAAATTTTTAGATTTTTTCTTTTAATAATGCCAAAAAGGATTTCGTTTCCTCTTCACTCCAGTTATTTCGCTTATTTGTCTTTTATTTTTATTTTATTTTTTTCTAACATGAAGCTATAAACAGACTTTTAGGACCATGAAAATTTTCATGTCAATAATAAAAATTTGTTATACGCCTGCGCTAGCTAAATAAAGCATGCATCTTCGACAAAAAGGTGAGATTTGAGATTTGCAAAATTAAGCTGCTGGATTTTCTATCCGGGTAGAGGCCCAATAAATAAACGAAGTAATTATCTTTATTTTATACTGTACCTTAATATACTACATTACGTTGTCAGTTTGAGTCCGGGAAATGATACATTACATCACTAGGCCGGTAAAGTAACTTTACCGGACTGAAACTAAAATTTAGTATTTTTACTAACACAGGGTTGAACAATTTTTATTATGCAAATTACAATAAAATTACGTTATTGTAATTTGCGTTAATAATATGATTTGATTATTTGAAATATTTACAGGGGCAGGTACATCTTCTGATTTACTACTATTGACTTATTTTGACAATACTGACACCTTCATATTATTCGAATATTCACACTTTAATTTACTTACCAAAAAAATATATAAATAAAACAGTATGAAATAAAACTTTGTACGATACACGGCCGTAAAATGTCATTAAAGTACTCGTCTAGAAATTCCGGACTCGGCTCCTTCGTCGCCATGTCCGTAAACATCTAGACCATTTTCCGGCCTTGTAACGTAAATTACTATAACGGTATTGATATTTGCTAATACTGGTTTAACACTGGCAGCAAAGCACTGACTTTTTCAGACTGGCCAGTACAAAGCGTCGCGTCGTTTGAGCTCTACTAGTATTTCCAAATGTAGTCTTTCTAAAGAAGCATAATGATAAATGTAATTTGCGGTTCAAATAAATTTTACTATACTTACTATAAAAAGTAAACTGTTGTATCACGAAAGTTAACCTAGGATGAAAACGAAATCAAACAAATCATTATGTTAAATCAATAATTTAAGAATAGTATTGAACTCAACACTTTTTCATATTTCAGTTTTAAAGTTCTATTGAGTACCTAGTTTTCTAGAATAACCAATATATTCCGCAAAACTACACTTTCTCGCAAGAAATGTTAATTATTATAATTTAAAAAAAAATCATGAAGCTACGTTAGGAAACATAGACTCCACTGGAACACCTTTTATTATAGATCGTATGTTGCTCGAGCATCAAAATGGATTATTCCCTATAGATATTTTAATATCATCTATTTTAGAACTAATAAATATTTAAAATTAAAAATTTTTAAGCATAATCAAAGTAATTTCATAAGTAATATAAACATCAATTATCCTTTAAAAATTAAATGTTTGCAAGTTTCCAGTAAAAATAAAAATATAAATAGAATAAAGAAATAACAAATTCCCGTAAAAGCTACCAAATGAAATTTTTGGAAACCCTCAAAATTTCCTACCTAATACAAATGCCGGACTATCTGCCAAAATATTTTTTTTTCTTTTAAGCTGGTAAACTACTACAACTTTAAAGAAAATAATCCAGAGTTTTACGATGGTGTAAATTTAAAAGGTCTTCTACGATTTGGATACGAAGATATTATTACGGTACCTCCATACCGGGAACAAACTGGCAGAAGGATTTTACTTTACCGCTGGGGTAAGTGGTCAGTTACAACAGTACTAATTTGTAAACAACAAGTTTTAAAAATCTATTTAGAAAAACACGGTCATTTTTGTTTAAAATTTTTATTTGATCGGCACAGATTTTGATAACTATAACAAATTATTTATCACCAATATGTTTGACATGCACTACTACCCAATAAAAATGTTATTTTTTAAAACATTACTGCTATCATAAAACTGACGCATGAGCAAAAATTCTTCTATGACTTTGTTCTTTATTTGCTATATTGGTACTTTTGTAATATTTATATAGAAAACAGACAAAAAAATATCTGAACTATTTTTCTCTGTGTAATCTATAATTTCCTCATACTAATTTTTTGTTCCATGCTCAAGAAATTTTGATCTCTATTTAATAAGCAGCTTAGATGTTACAACTAAAACAACTGTTTTAAAAAATTAATTAATTTAATTGCATATAAAAATAAAGCTAAATATATTATTTTGGCTGCAAACCATGCTTTAATACTAACAATTATAAAAAAGGCTCTTGAAAATATAATTTTACCTAAGAAATCTTTATATTAAAAGTCAAAATATACGATTTTGCCTCCAATAAAAAAAGGATATCACCGTATGTAAGATTTATCCGTTTACCTACATTCTTTATCGGTATTAGGTTTTACAGTGAGTCGCAAGAGACGTATGCATGAGATAAGGCTTTTGCTTTCGCTTTCTTGACAGCGAATTTATATATACTTAGTAACTTTTTACCAATATTTATAGCTTTTTTAGTACCACATTCTATTATGGTTTATATAATTTTTGTAAAATCTTGAAAAATGAAATTTATTACATAAATTCGCTGGTAGCAAAGCGAAAGTACAAGTCTCATCTCATACACAATTGTTTTCCAACCAGTGATCGGTAAAAAAATTATCTATTTTTCATTACCTAATTTTTTTTTTTTGAAAAATTAGTAATTAGCGAAAAAATATTACTAATTTTGTTAAAAAATTAGTAATCGGCAAAAAAATATTATTTTTTTTTCTAAAATCAGTAATTATCGAAAAAATATTACTGTTTTCTTAAATTAGTAATTAGCCAAAAAATGGGTGGTAGGATTGTGTAGTACAGAGACCCACCACTTATACTAGCTGTCAACATATACTTATTACTATAATAAGTTAAGGGAGAAAGGGCATAATGAAGGCACGTAAGGTAAAACAGGTTACAATTTCCAGTAGACATAACGGATCTACAGATCGAAATGGATTTTATCTTGTCGGAAAATCAACCAAACTAATAATATTTGTCATTTTTCAAAAAAAAAATGGTATTATTTATAGCTAATTACTAATTTAAAAAAAATAGTAATATATTTTCGCTAAGTAATAATTTTTTCAAAAAAATTAGTAATATTGTTAAAATCGTTAACATGTAAGTATGTAAACAAATTTATTGCAAATGCGTTCCCTAAAAATTATGATCAATGCTATGGTTATTTATTATTATATAATTATATATAGTATAATGTCAATTCTTATTTTTTCATTGTACATGACTGTATTAATATACCCTTTTTTTGTTTAATTTTATAAATAAAAATGTTAATAATTTTAATTTAAAAAATAAAATGTGGTAGTGGCAGATGGGTGAAGGTACCTCTAATTCAAATTTTTCATTATAATGATGATAAAGGGTAAATTTTACATTTGGTCATATCCATTTTTCGCATTGAAGGCTGATTATCACCATAGGATCATATAAGAGCATATTAATAAATCATCAGCCATTAAAAAATAAAACTGGAAATATTATGTTTTACCTAACTTTATTTCTTTTTAAAGTAGTATTTTTATTAAAAAAAAATGCAACTATTGTACCCTTTGTATAAAAGAAGTTTTTTATCCTCCTTTTCAAATAGCTGTAACTTAAGCTGGAATTAATAAAATGCAGTGTATAAGTGCTTAAAATTTTTGTCCGATCATAAACTTATCCAAAAGGCAAAATTTATTGTTGTAGAAGCTATAAATCCTCTTAAATACAGGGGCTTTAATACAAGCTTTTAAGCAATTTTCTAAGGTCTGATGGAGCAAAACTAACAATGGATTCGTTTTCAGGAGATAAAAATACTTTAGACGAGTTTTTATTGGGACGTAGCAATGAATCTTTTTCTTGCACATGATTGATGTAAAAATAAGGGGATTAGTTAACCCTTTATATAAGTGGATGTATAACTTCTATAACAATAAATTATGCTTTTTGCAGAAGTTTATGACCAGACAAAAAATTTAAGCAGTAATACATTGGATTTTATCGTCGTGAAGAATTAATTATAGTTCCTTTATTTCATTGCCTGTTGTTTTATCTCTGGGATAAAGTACTGTAGCTGTATCCATGGTGAGAAGTCTAAGAAATCTGTGAATTTTACCAACTGTAGCATGACGCTTTTTCTACATTTTGTCCTTGTATCAGCCGTTAAAATTTAATGAAACTAAAATATTCTTAGTAACTTAATCGAAGTAAATTATTTCCTTGTTATTGCTAAATGGCCAATTTATATTACCAATCCTATGATACAAATTGATTCATAAGGACTTTGGGTCTACGGTTTATTGAGAGCGTGAAAATCAAAACATTCTGTTGTACATCAAAGCAGGACAGTAACCTCAATGTTGCCGGTTAAGCAAGGGGGGTTTTCTTTGCGATTTGATGGTAGAATGCTAGGCAAAAAACGTTTTTAAAATGGTATGTTGCACGAATAATGAAAAATATTCTGCAAAAGGCATATTTTCTTCGGAAACTGAAAACATAGACAAAGAAAATAAAGAAGATAATATTCAAAACTAAAACATTAGATAAGAAAAATTAAAATTGTTAAAGTATTTAAGTATAACTTTTTTTAAAAACATGCATTTTTGTTGTAAATAAGTGTATTTTAATAATAAAAAATGATTAAGAATAAAATAGTTGACACTAAAACTAGCCTTCTTGGCCACTAGGTACCAAAGACATCATATTCTTATCGGGGGACCTCAAAAACCCTCGGGCTAAGAAGTTTCGGTTAATTTTTACAAAACTCCAGGAGATGACGTGGTAACCAGTCGCCCTGGTCACTAGGTACCTCTAAGATCACTGTCGATATTATATTCGTATTCAGCTACCCCAAAAACCTTCGAGTAGCAAATTTAAATTCATTTTCGTCAATATTTTCGAGGGTTAAATTTTTCATTTTTTAACTCCTTAAGATGCACTTTTAAAATACATTTTTCTTATGCACCCGTGCAATTTATATATCTCTTTTTTACATAGGGTGACAAACTTTCTAGACGTTTTCACGAATCAGATGCAAAAAACCACATCTCGATCCATCTTACTGCACAAAATTCGGAGGTTATGGCTTTTTTAGTGCTTTATTTCTTCGACTAAGAAGGCAACAGAACTCTTCACAATGCTCAATTAGAAATGGAACGCCGTTTTCATTGCAAAACGTGGCAAAACGGTGACGACTAGTTACTATAGTTACGTTTCATTGTTAATATGATTGTGAATAAAGGAGTAAAATTAATGATTTGTGTTTTTTTACGAGGTATTACGATATAGTATGTTTGTGGGTATCACGTTGGTACTTACATTGTCTAGTATATAATACAAATGTGTAAAGATCAATTCTGAAAAGTAATTTTTAGCTTCTCCACCTACAAAAAGGTGGAAGGCAGTACCACGTTAGCTCTTTCATCATCTAGTTTAGAAAACACATTCGCAAAGACCCATTGTGCAAACTAACTTTTAGCTTTTAGGCTGGAATCAGCGACTATATTTTTTTAAACTGTATTTTTTTTAACAAAATAACTAAACTTATTTGTACAGCAAAGTTTTAACTAATAGCTCAATTATGACACTGTTTCACCATTATTGGAAATGTCAATATTAACGAAAGAAAATTTCTAGGTAACTGGGACCCAGAAAAATATTCTATTACTGAATTATTTCAAGCTACTTTAACAGTATTGGAATTGGCAATTTTGGAACAAAGAGCCCAAATTTTAGGAGGAATAGCATTTTTCGATATGTCAGATCTTACGCTTAATCAAGTTTACCAGCTGACACCAAGTATTGCTCATAAAGTCATACAAATTATGGTGGTAAGTTTAACAGTAAATATAACCTACAAGGGTGTAGTGCTGGTCAAAGAACTTAGTTAAAGGATTTTGGGGTTTTAGTAATAAGCTCAAAGTCTTTGTCCTATGTGCTCTTATCACTTTATCAACTGCCTTTATTTTTAAAAGTGCCTGTAAATTAAACACTAAGCAATTTTTAAAAAATTTTAAAAAAATTAAATTGAAGCTACGACATAACAAAAAAGGTTTGGCTCCAAAAATATCGTTAAGAAACTTTAACTTACTTACAGGGTTTGTAGTTTTTTAAATGTGCCTTTAACAAGCTCTACTGGCAAATTAAAATACTTTTTAAATAATTTTTTAACACTTTTTTGTTACCAGAACTAAACTCTTTACCCATAGAATCTTGAACTAATATAAATAAAAAATAAGGCGAATCTGTTAGACCCTCGCCAAAGTTTTAGAGTTAAGAATTAGAAAAGGGTAAAAAATTAGTTTTATTTTTTGTTTTTTTGACACGCAGTTAATATAATTCAATAGCTACCGCTTAGATGATGTGTGCTTATAATGGTAAGAAGATGATTTCTAAATTAAAACAATATATAAATAAATATATATATATATATATATATATATATATATATATATATATATATATATATATATATATATATATATATATATATATATATATATATATATATATATATATATATATATATATATATATATATATATATATATATATATATATATATATATATATATATATATATATATATATATATATATATATATATTTATATATATTTTTATATTATATATTATATTATTTAATTTTATATATAATAAATATTATAAATATAATATATAATATATAATAATTTAATATAGTTTTCAATTTTTTTTTGGAAAAACCTAAATATAAAAAAATTTAATAAATACATGAGGGCCCCTTTATTTTTAATACTTATCCATAAATATTACTTATAAATAGATTATAATAATATATTATATATATATATATAATTATATATATATATATATATATATATATATATATATATATATATATATATATATATATATATTATATATATATATATTAATTAGTTTTCAATCTGTTCGCATTAGAAAACCAAATTTCAAAAAAAAGTTTTAAAATACATGAGAGAAAACCATTCTATAATATAGTGCTTGTTCATATTTTTTGCTTGCAAACGCTAGAAAGGTATAAAAATTAATAAATCAAAGTACAGGGTTTATTGGGACACTACCTTATCCCATAAAATATACATGGTACATAAAAGAATTCCATATAAAAGTTTTTTAGTTTAATTTATGTTTTAACAATATTTTACTTTTGTATATACTGGTACTTCATTTTCCGTGGACACAACTTTCTTAATTTAAATAAGACACCCTATATATTATTGTGTTTTTTGATTTTACGTAAAATTTCTAACACATTTTATATATATGTCCTGTAAATTAAGTCTTACCGTTTTTAACATATTTTAAATTTATATAAAAAATTACGTTTGCGAATCCTACAATAATTAGCAAGTTTTCGTAAAAGGAAGGGAGCCTTTATTATATAATTTCAAATATATTTCTTATTGAAAAGAACCTACTTCAAGAGAGTTTTAAAACATTTTAATGACTGTTTATACAGGGCATTCAAAAAATAAGATTAAAAATGAAATTGAGGAAACTGCCAAAAATTATTTTTTTCAATTGAAATCCCCCAAATTTTATACTTTTATCTTTTTTACAGTTAAAAATAAGGGTAAGTTTGTGTAAAGTTGCCTATTCCAAAATTTTGTAGTTATCGAAATATTGACAACATAATATTTTTCTATGGAAAAATAGTTCTATATGGTCTTTAAGTTTTATTAATAGTTGGCTATGACAGCGTTCAAAAAACAATCAAGTACTACAGAATGTATGAAATATGAAATAATGAAATGAAATAAATTAAAGACTGGAATTAGTCAATTATTTTGTGCATTTCACTTTTTGCTTTATTTTCTATACATTTTCTGAGATAAGGTAGTGTCGCCAGAGAAGCGGCCATTCTGTAGTGCTTGATTGTTTTTTAAACGCTGCCATGGCCAACTATTAATAAAATTTAAGAGCCATATAGCAGACTATAGCATTTTTGCAATAGAAAAATATTATATTGCCAATATTTCGAAAACTACAAAATTTTGGAATAGGCCACTTTACACAAACTTACCCTTATTTTTAATTCTAAATAAGATAAAAGTATAAAATTTGGAGGTTTCCATTTGAAAAAAAAAATATTTTTGGCAGTTTTCTCAATTTCATTTTTAACCTTATTTTTTAAATGCCCTGCATAAACAGTCATTAAAATATTATAAAACTCTTGTGAAGTAAGTTCTTTTCAATAAGAAATCTAATTGAAATTATTTTTTTATGCTTAAAATTGATATTTATTTTAGAATTCGCAAATGTCATTTTTTATATAAAATTTAAAATATGTCAAAAAACGGTAAGACTTAGGTATAGGACATTATATATAAAATGTGTCTAGAATTTAACGTAAAATCAAAAGTTGCAAGTCTTATTTAAATTAAGAAAGTTGATGCGTGTCCACAAAAAATGGAGTACCCTGTATATACAAAAGTAAAATATTGTTAAAATATAAATTAAACTAACAAAATTTTATAGGGAACTTTTTTTGTATCTTGTATATTTTATGAGATAGGGTAGTATCCCAAGATAAACGGGCCACCCTGTACATTTAAATGCATATACTCGGTTACTGGACACCTGTGATTTTTTTAGCAAAAATTAATAAACCAATTTTGTCCAGTGGCATGTAATAAAACTGTTTTTATTTTTTTCTCGAAAACGAAGTGAGATTCGAAAAAAATACAAGACGTGAAGAAGTGGTATTTTTAGATGCTCAATCAAGCAACAAATATTAGTTGCAAAAAAGGCAGTGGCGTACATTTTTTTGCCAATTGTATTCGCTAAGATGCCCCCCGGGACGCCACTGGACCTTATAATTTTAATCTATTTATGGCTAAATTAGCCTCTTAATACAACAAATAATATTGCCAAATTTCAAAAAAATCGAGTAAATATTTTTTAAAATATTAATAAAAAATTAATATTTTTTTTAAAGTTATCATCCTGTATCTTGAAAACTGTGCATTTCCGGATCCATGATTATAAAAAAAAAAGTTCTCATATTTTTAAACAAGGAATCGCCCATTACAATATCACCGTCTATTCGAACACCCTGTATAATTTCCCAGTAAATATAAGTGTTTGCTCAAAAGTAATAGACAATGATGTAAGTTTTAAATAAATTAAGACAATAGAAGGTCGAGGTCGATATAAACCTAAATTGCGTGCAACATTGATTGATCATTATTTTTTACACCCTGTGTTTTATAAATTGGGCCATCTTAAAGCTATATTTATAAAACATATTTGTCTTATTTTTGGCCAAGAAATATCTTATTATATGTATTTTTTTTAATCTATTTTGTATCTTAATAAAATCATGGTGTGCATAACAGACCAGAAACAAATCTGAGAAAAAGCATAAAGGAAACCCCATAAAGAATGTTACTAAAAAGGTAAATAGTTCACTTGGAAATATTATCATACTACCAAATTGTATTAACTTTCACCAGACATGGACGACTAGATTTACCGAGATCAGCTGTTATATAATAGGTCTAGAGATAACCGCTTCCTTATAGCAAGTCTCGTTCGCCAATTTATGTAATACTTTCGTGTTGTTTTTTTCATTTATTGTTGTTTGTAGATACTGGTAATGTGGGTAATGAAAGTACGAAGATTTAAGCCCAAGTAATATTAACTTTGTTTGTTAAAATATTTTTGGTGGCAAGTGTAATATATAAGGATGTTGGAATAACTCAAATAATGTATTACATATTCTTTCAAGAAACCATTAACCCATAATGGATTTGCAGATCACCTGAAACAGTATACAGATAAACCCCGCATAAATCCCCTTACAATCAACTTTTCGGTGGCAATCTACCACCGTTTTCAAGATGACATTAACTGAAACTTAAATAATAATTTAAATTAAAATTATTTTACTTTTGATAAAAATTTTGTATATTGTATAACATTTTTGTTTAAAATTTATGTCGTAATGTCATAAATGACATATTAATTTGTTATGACAGGTACATTTATAATTTTTAAAAATTAAAATGTTGGTGATTAAACCAATATTAAGTTTTCCTTAGTAACCTCAGCCTTAAGAAAAGGTAACCAAGTATTATGTAAATTAACTGATATTAAAGCCACACAATTACCTTTACTTAATTTTATAAATGCATTTTTTTATTTTATGTTTTTTTTTGGAAAAAGTTTTATGCTAGAGAAATTACCTTACCAACAAGCAAAGGTTACCAAAATTTTTTTTAAATAACTGGTATCAGAGCCAGAAAATTGTCCTTTTTTAATATTATAAATGCAATTTCTTTCATATTAGTTTTTTTTTAACAAGTTGCCTTTGTTGGAATACTAGAAGCATTTAGTTTATTTTGTAATTATTATCAAATGCATAGGTATAATTAGATTTTTACTTTGTGGTATTTTGTGTTTTTAATATACATTCGATGTTCTTTTATGCGTTTGGCAAATGGTTTGTAAGTCTCACCTATATAAAATTTATTACATTTACAAGGAATGTTATAAATAGTATTTTTTGTATTTCCTTTATATTGTATGGTTTCGTTTTTGATATTTGTGATTTAATTGTGTTTTGTGTTTTAACGAAAGTATCAAATGTTAAATTTATTACCTATTCGTTAAATTTTATTTTATTAGCCAGAAATGTATGGTAAAAATAAATGTTTAATAGGTCTGTGCACACACAATTTCATACCCTGTGACCAGGACCGATGCGACCCTTTTTGGTGAGATCCCAACACAGCATTTGCAATACATGAATCCACCACAACAATATAGAATATATATATATATATATATATATATATATATATATATATATATATATATATATATATATATATATATATATATATATATATTCAAATGGTAGTAATAGTTGTAATAGTTTGGTCGCTATCAAAAACAAACACCTTCTTAACTCATTCTGGGTATGCAAAAAATTTCTAAAAAATGTTCTTATTTCTTTTTAAAATTTTAGATAATAAAAGTTTAATGACAAAAAAAGTCACGAGACATTTTTAAATGGCCTAATGTAAGTGTAAAAAGCTTTACTCATAATTTTTTTTATTAACAAAAATACTCCAAAAGCACGTTTCTGTCAAAAAACACTATCTTTTTCCTTTTATATTTTTTTATTCAGATAAATGATCTCTTTAAAATAAAATCATAACACAAAAAAAGTGGTGTGTGCTGGGTGTCGGATTAGGATTTTTTGGCGTATTTTTTTTTCGCTGAACACGACTCTGAAGTCAAAATTAGTGATTAAACAGCAAACAATGGAAATGGTCAATATCTTAAAAACTATAAAAGATACATGCAACTTTATATGACATAAACTATTTTTACAAGACCTTTTATTTAAGTTTTCATTTTTTGTCTAAAGGCATCATTTTTTGAGGTATAATCAAAAAACCGAATTTTTAGGATTTTTTCAACGTACATATACCTCTGGAAAAAATTTAATTTATTTTATTTTTGGATTCTTTCTGCAAATTTTAAGTGATTTGGGATCCAAATGAATAAAATGAATGATTTATCATAAATAAACCCAGAATCACATTAATAAAAAAAATCTTTTTTTGCCTATTTTGGACTGAATTTTTTTGTCAAAATTACATTTTCGTTTATATCTGCTTTATTATTTATCTTATCAAAAATGTTTATAAAACTTTTTATATAGACAATTTAAAAAGCCCTCTTCTTTGCCCTATGAAATTTGTTGTATCTTTTATAGTTTATATAGTCGTAGTCCAAACATTCCGTGGTAGCACGTTTCTGCCGGTAAATGTACCGTATCGGTTTTTGGGTTTTCTCGATTTTTTGCTGTTTGACCCCCAATTTTGTTTTCAGATTCGTGTTCAGCAAAAAAAATACACCAGAAAATCTTAGTCCGATAACCAGCACACACCACATTTTTTGAGGACCTGTGTAATTTACCTAAAAAGTCAGAAATGGATCTAACAATCATAGGGAAACATATAAACTATGTTATTTAAAAGGTACATGGTTTACAATCCAACATTCCCATAACACTATACGTATGAACTTTCACCAGATTATACGGCACAATTCGTCGAGATTAGCTATTATATAAAACGAAATGAGATAACCGCTTCCTTGTAGCAAGTCTCATTTAACAATTTAGGTAACACCTAAGTACTTATACTTTTCTTTTGATTTATTGCAAATTCTAATAACTTATGTAGCTAAATAAAAAATGAAGATTTAAAATTATTTCTTGTGGAGTTTTGTTTCTACCAGACTCGCAGTTACAAATAAATAAGTATAACGTTTGCTAATTACGATCAAAGAACGTTATTTTACAATAAAAAAAAACAATGTTTTAAAAAATAAATAAATTTTCTATTATTTTGGGAATCGTTTTTTATTATAAAGGGTTTTCCAATAAAAACAATATGATTTTAAAATTAAATAAAATAGAAATGATTTTAGATATAACCATTATCTTGAAGTACAATCGATAACATTTATGTTTTGAATAGCACGTCGTTTAAATGTCCACCTCGGCTTCGTGTACACGAGGAAATTTCGACGAATCCAATTTTGAAGACTTTGTGCAATAAATCGGCCGTAATCTCACGAATGCAGCGTTCAATGTTCAATCTCAAAGCATCCAGGATCTGTGACCTGTTTGCATAATGCTTAGATTTTAAATAACCCCACAAAAAGTAATCCAAAGCAGTTAAATCACAGCTTCCTGATGGCCAGGCAACAGCTGCGTTTCTTAAAATTATCCTTTCACCAAACTTTTCTTGCAGTATGGCGACTATTTCATGAACAATGTGACATGTAGCGCCGTCTTGCTGGAACCACATATCTTCTAAATCCAGCGCATCCAAATTTGGCCATAAAAATCTTGTCAACATCTGTCGATATCGTTCACCATTTTCTGTAATGGAATCTCCACCCCCTTTTTGGAAAAAAAATGGCCCAACGATACCATCATACCATAAACCACACCATACAGTTACCTTTAGGGGATGCAAAGGCTTTTCGTGAATCTGTTGTGGATTGTTTTCACACTAGAAAAACGGCAATTTTGCTTATTTACTATCCACTTAACCAAAAATGAGCTTCATCTGAAAAGATAATTTTTTCTAAAAAATTGTGATCCCGCTCAAGTCGTTCTAAACTCCAAGCAGCAAATTTGCGGCGCCAACGATGATCCAGTGGCTTAAGTTCTTGGGTCAAAACAATCTTATACGGGTGTAACTCTAAATCTTTTTGCAAAATTCGCCAAGTTGTTTTTTAAGTCCTAACTCTTGAGCACGACGAGAAATTGATAAATTTGGATCTTCTGCAACAATATCTCTTACAGCAGCAACATTCTCAGAAGTTCTGGCATTTCAGCAACTTACTGGAGTTTTTACATCGTAAAGAGTAAAATTACTTTTAAATTTCTTAACGATGCGACGAATGGCAAACACAGAAGGACGATTATTTAGACCAAAGTTTCCGCGAAGTGCGCGAAAAATGTTCACAAAAGAACGACCATTTTCGTAAAATTTTTGGACAATAATGTTCTTGGAGGAAGTATTTAGTTATAATAAATTTTAAGAGTTTACTGAACATAAATGACAAGTGAATGGTATAACTTTATTACCATGGTTACTACATCATTACAAAATCATATTATTCCTATTGGAAAACCCTTTATACTTATCATTTTCAATTGTACGGTTTTTTTATTTGATATTTTAGGTGTATTTATTAACTTTTAGTTTTTACATATTAGTTTTATTTAAACCTTTTAATCATAAGACAAAGTATTTGTTTTCTTAATATCATCTATTAAAATTTATCTAAAATCCAGGAAATAATACTCTTAAGGATAAAACTTTATATATACTTTTCTTTTTTTTTATATTCTCAATTTTTTTATACCATGGTATTACCGAAGTAAAAAATTTGTTTTTATTATATTTATAGTGTAACTTGTTGGGTGATAATGGGAAACGGGCATTTTATGTACTTTTTTTACCTATAAACACATTTAACTGAAAATTACTATACAGGGTGTCCCAGAATATGTGGGCAATTTCTCAGAATCTGATAGAAAAGCTAAAAATATTAAGACAAGTTCCCAGAAACTTTTTTCCTACGACCCTTCCCTACGAGATACAGGTACATAACGAACGCCCCTGGAAATCGTTTTTTTTTTAATAACTTTTAAAATACTCTATGCGTAATTTAATGTGTTTTTTTTATGAAAATAACTAGATATAAATCTTCTTGAAATGAACCCAATAAATCATATTTGGCTTATTTAGTTTGCCAGGGACGGACTGGCTCTGACACAATAATAGCAATTTTTAACACCCTGTATAATAAAGGCTCAACAATATTATTTTTGGATAGCTTTAACCTTAAACTAAAAAAAGGTATTCTTGATTGACATCAAAAAATTACGAAAAATAAAATATTATGATTGGTAAAGTTTTTTACATTATACAGGTGTTTTCTAATTTAATGTCAATATTTAAGAAATATGAACATATGTCCTAAAGGTCTTAACTTTTAAAATACAGGGTGGTAAAATTTTCAAACATAAATCATTTATTATTAATATCTGTAATATTATTTTAGATATTTTAATGAAATTTGGCATACATGAACTATGTATCAAGAAGCAATTTTTAGTGTACCATATTTGTTTTGTTTTCACCAGTGTGTACGGAATTTGAGCTGCCTATTTTGGCAGACATTGGTGGTACGCCACTGATTTCTGTTGAAATAAAAATTATTTTTAAAATCCCCAATCATTTCTAAGTAAAGTTAATCACTTGATTTTTTTTAATCCGATGCACGGTTTTCGCTTAAAAAATAAAAATCGTTTCTCTGCATAATCATAACAATATCGGTAAAGAATATCACCATGCAGAGAAATATCTATATTTAATTTTTCTAGGTAAAAACCGTGCGTCGAACTAAAAATATTTTAGGTAGATTTAATCTTTTTATTTTTTTCAGTCCGGACGTACGGTTTTCACCCATAAAAATTAAATATAGACATTTCTCTGCATGGTGATATTCTTTACCGATATTGTAATGATCATGCAGAAAAACGGTTTTTATTTTTTTAAGCGAAAATTATGCATTTGATAAAAAAAACGAGTAACCAACTTTACTTAAAAATTATTGAGGATTTAAAAAATGATTTTTATTTTAAGAGAAATCAGTAGCGTACCAAAATAGGCAGGTCAAATTCCGTACCAACGCACTGGTGGAAATAAAAAAAAATGTGGTACTCTTTAAAATGCTTCTTGATACATAGTTCATGTATGCCAAATTTCATTAAAATACCTAAAGTGGTATTACAGATATTAATAAAAAATACTTTATTTTTGAAAATCTTACCACCCTGTATCTCAAAAGGTAAGACGTTTGGGACATACGTTTATTTAAAGTTTTCTTCTTAAAATGGACCCAGCAGTTGCCCCCTTAAATATTGACATTGAATTAAAAAACACCCTGTATAATGTAAAAAACTTTACCAATCATATTTTATTTCTCGTAAACAGTTGATTTTATCGATGTCAATTAAGAATACCTTTTTTTTAGTTTAAAGTTAAAGCTACCCAAAAATAATATTGTCGAGCCTTTATCATACAGGATGTTAAAAAAAATGCTATTATTGTGCCAGAGCTAGTCCGTTCCTGCAAACTAAATAAACCAAATATGAATTAATATATTAATATATTTTAAGAAGACATATCTAGTAACCCTCAAAAAAAAAAATACGCCTAGTATTTTAAAAGGTATTTAAAAAAAACATTTCCAGGGGCGTCCGTTATGTACCTGTATCTCCGTAGGGAGGGTCGTAGGCAAAAAGTTTATGGGAAGTTGTCACAATATTTTTAGGTTTTCTATCAGATTCCGAGAGATTGCCCACATATTCTAGGACCCCACTCACTGACTAATCAGAGAAAGAGACAGGTTATACTGTGATTCTTCTTTCTCCCTCTCGCGCTTGTTCGCACTGCCAAGCGACACGGCTGCCTCTATAGGTATATGCTCGAAGAAAGAATGCCAACTTTACCTTACTTAAAGTTAGAAATTTTAACACAAGATAAATCATTCAAAAATACAAACAAATCAGTACAACCCGGGACACAAAATAAAAAAAGATATTCGTAACCTGGAAGGAAATGGTCGGTTACAGTTTTGGAAATAATTTATTTTTTTATTAGATAAAATTATATAGCTGATTGAAGTAAGGGGCACAGATCTTTTAAATAATATGTTATTTTTCAATGGTGGACTCAAAGAAACATTTTTCACCTGAAAACTCGACTGAAGAAGTATTTTACGTCCGGAATGTTTTACCCTTGAGTGTGTCATCATAAAGCCGTCATGTTCTTCGTAACAAATATATGTATTTTTAATGTATTCGTTACTTCTAATTAAAAAAGGCATATTATAATAAATAAAATAAAATGGTAATTTTTAATCAGCAGCAAGGTTCAAAAATAATGCCGATAGATGTTTTTTTCAGAAAGTCATTAGTTAATTTAAAATAAATAGGCGAAATGTATTTCAAAAAAATAGTTATACTTACTTGTCGGCTATAATACCTAAATTTCTTAGTAGTTAGTTAAAAATTATCCCAAATCATAAGAAGCATGGGGATCTTTACACTACTTATTGCTAATTGAATTTCTAAAAAGAAAACAAATTTGGTAAGACGCTAAAATACCTTTCTATTTTCCAGACATCATTTCCAATGAAGATTCATGCGGTCCACGTCGTCTTTCAACCATGGATATTTGACATTATTTTTAAAATGTTTCAACCCTTTTTGACCGGTTCTATGAAGGATAAAATATTTCTTCATGGAGATGATATGGAAAGTCTTCATAAGCATATCGACCCCAAACATTTACCGCAAAAGTAAGTATTAGTAAAAGCCTATTTAAATAACAAATTCGCAATTAGTTACTAAAAAAATATCTAATTATGTCCTAAAAAGCAAACTTTTTTGTTAGCTAATAGATCTCTATATTATATCGTTTCTAGGCCACTCATTCCAAATAGACCTGCATGAGTTTACTTACTCTTATCTTACGATTGCTCTACATCGTATGCTGTAAGATTAAAGCTTAACTTTTCATAGTTTTTCCAAGCATTTACACTCGACGCGACGGCGATGTTAGTGTTTGCTGAAGCATGCATGTATATAATGAAATTGAAGTAATAGTATTTATATGCATTTTAAGATCATATATCGTATATTATGGTAATACAGCTGTAGTTATACCACTCTTTTGCATTCTGACTTTGGTATTACAAATCTAAAGTATAAATATAGCGACTAGCGTTTTGTAGTATATACCAAAAATAGTGAACCTCAGGGGACTGACACCATCAAGACCTACCAGGCAATCTTTAGATGATAGTAGGTTATCTCCAACCCCATTCGATCCATTATCACATCATATATTTGCTGTTAGATATTTAATAAAAATAAAAACAAGTAATATTATTACTTATATGTATTATGTTACTGGTATTACATATTCAGACTTTATCTTCCTTAAACCAGAATTTACCAGTAGAATAAGAAACCAAACCAAATTTAAGAATTTAATGACTTGTTTTTTATTTTGGTAGAATGCAATAATAAAGAAATATAAAAGTATTAAACTGGGTATCCGAAATACCTTCAAGAAATAGTGAAAATATTAAATTCATAGTTAATAATAATCTGTACATATCTTACCCTTAAAGTGACCTCCCACGGACCCAAGTTATCTGGGTTACCAGTGGTAAATTGAAATATTTAGCAAGTGGCAGAGGAACTTATCCTCGCCTGAGATGGTACCATTACACTTGCCCTTTAAAAGACTAGTAAAGTCTTATTCAGGCGTTTCGAGTTTTGGTTGTGTAAATTAATTCTCCTTCTTCCTTTTCTTTCCTTTTGTTTCCTCCTCTATAAACTTTGAAAAATGATAATGGCATACCCGAAAATAAAGGTAAAATACCCCTCCAACCAGATCTCCCATCCATATAGGTTTCATAACATCAACCAACCAACTCCTTTTCTAGATTACAAACTTATTTTATCCTATCGTCCTCATAGCGGCCTTTGGGCTAGAATTTTTAACTTAGAATCACATAGGCCTGATATTCTTTGGCACAAACTTACCTCTAGGTCTTCCCATAACATTTTCCCTGCTTTATATAAATTAATGGCGCCCCATCTGACAATTCCCCACTAGTTCTTCGACTTCTTAATAATAGATTGACATTATAATTTCCCAATTTCCATTTGAAAGTAATTTTTCGGGAGTATGTTCATTCCTTAACAGGTTACGAAAATCTGCCAATCAGTAAATCCAGTCTAATTATGGAACCTACCTACTTCCATGGGGTTCCCATTCATAATTTAAATCTTTTGGATCTTTTTCTTAATCATAACCCTGAACTTTACCAACCATCAGTAACTGCTTTACTTGCTCGCTCAGATCATGTCTTGGTCACTGATCATGACTATTTGAGGCAAGAATGTCGCCACACACCGTCTGGCATACATCTGCCGCGATAAAGGATCAGAAAGATTTTTTCCACTAACACTTGGGATATCTGCTTCTCCAGCTACAATCCTTTCAAAATTTGAAAACAGCTTACCTAAACAACTCATCTGGGTATTGAGACACACCAAAAAGAACCCTAAACCTTTAAGTCACAAACCGTTGTTTTCTTTCATTCTGGACAAGCCAGACTTTTACAAGCTCACAAAAGTGTTAAAACCAAGTTTAGCAAAATCGACAGTTTAGCATCCCAGCAAGAAATAGGTATAATTAAATTATTTTAGAATTCAAAGAGCGTTTTAACAATCGGATAAAAGATAAAGGGCTCTCTTGCTCGAATAGCAGCAAATCCTTTCGACCAAGTGCCAAAAACATTAGTCAAAACTATTATACAAATTCTTTTCAACCACAAACCTTTGAAGATGAAATTGTTTCTACCTCTAAAGGAAAAGCCGAACTATTTCCCAAATAACTTGGTCTCCCGTTATTCTTTCTCTTTTAACATTGCGCCTGTTCCACATAAAATGTCCAAACAGATCAAGCGTATCCTTTCTTATTTTAATAAAAAAAATCGTCTGGGCTAAATAACACACCACCAATCGTCTTAAAAAAATGTGCTTCCGGGCTTGCATCCACCCTAACTCACCTCTTTTGAATCTCTTATGGCACGGGTGTTTTTCCGCACAGCTGGAAAGCTGCACGTGTGCAGCCTGTCCCCAATAAAGGACCCAAAACACTCCCTTCTAACTATAAACCCATATCTCTTCTTTCAGTTGTTTCAAGGGTACTGGCAAAATACATTAATACCCACATGTTAAAGTATTTCAAAAAAACACAAAATATTACATGGCAGACAGTATGGAATCTGTCAGAACAGATATACTTCCTTCCTTTGTCCCTTGAGTTTCTTGATAAATCACAAAACCTTGCTTTTTACCAGATCTGGGCATGATGGCATCCTTAAAAAACTTTCTTTCTACGGTCTTTCACCTACGCTTTGTTCTTGGCTTTCCAGTTTACTTTTTATTCAAGTGTATCAATTATTTTAAATAGTCATTTTTCCAATTTTAACCAAATTAATGCTCCATGACTCAGTACTGGCACTAACTCTGTTCTGCAGAACAAAAAATCATTCGATCTTGTTTGCGTTACTTAAAGAAAAGCTGTTCGTCTTATTGATGATTCCACGCTTACAGAAAAGATTCCTTCTTTTGCCCACCGATGGGCTGTAGAGGATCTGTCGCTCTCTATCAGGTATTTTCACGGCGTTTGCTTCTAGGAGTTGGCCCTTATAATTTTTTCTATGGCAGCCCCAACAGATCAATACGTGGTGCCAGTTTTAAGCATTCTTTTAAGGTCTTGAAAGGCCTCGAACTTTCCACATTGTTCGTTCCTTCATGCCTAGAGTTTCCAGACTATGAAACCTGCTACCCGCAAAAGCTTTTCCTTTTCCACCAAATCTTCAAATATTTAAGTTTTATGTTAATAAATTCCCTCTTGCCACAATTAAGATACTCACGGTACGTTAGTGCTTATGCCTTTAGACTTTGTAGACTGTGCATGTGCTTAGATGAAAAAAATATGTTATTGTGCAATATCAGCTTGTTCTAATTGCTTGTAAAACTAAAATGTTTATTTACATGCCCATTTTATGCAACTAATTATCATATTGCAGCCCTGTTAAGTCAGATTAGTAGTTTATCGTCGATTTTTCAAAATTAAATTTTTAAGATTTTCGAACAAAGATACGTAGATGAGACTAAATACGTGTAAAAAATTTAAAAAAATTACGAAGATTTAGAATTGTCGTAATCGTAATATACACTTCAGAAGTGAGTCTAAATTTTCTCTCAAAGTAAGTATTACAGCATAGGTTATTTGGATAAATACTAATTAGCAATTTTACTGGTCCAATACGAAAGTTTGACAAACCGTTCCTGCACTTTTTTAGAAGTCGATTCGGATTTGTAGGGTTTTACTTTTTTATCGTGTTTAAAGTGCTGTGAATTTCATATAGACTTTTATGCATGGACAGTGCAGTGTTTAAAGAAGAATATGGCATTACTTATTTTCTTAGGTCCTATTTAACAGGTAATTTTTATGATTTAGGTTTGGTGCATGACCGATTTTACCACTAATGTAAGGGTCAAAAAGTATAGATTTTATTTATACATATTTTTAATATTTTATTCACACACATTGCAAGAATATAAAGATAGATATTGGCTTTAAATGGGTTTGGTAAAATAATTTTAAAAATTCGCCCAGCATGTCATGAACACCAAGCCAAGAGTGCCATACTATATTTTTTTTCGTAGTTGGTGTCGGAACGTTCGGAAGGATACTGTGGGGTACTTTACCACATAGCTATACGAATTTACCAGCATGTTACGAATGATTCAAACAGAATAATAAAGAATAGTTAAAAACCACACACAATCCCAAAAGAATTTTGTGAAATTATAAAGCTATATTAGTCTTAAAACACTTTATTGCTTAGTTAAATACAAGCTAGGTTAAAGAAACCCCTTCTCTAAAGCAGCCGATCTTTGTTCGAAACGATATCTCTTTATCTGTACGATTGCGATATTCTGGGGTGAGCCTTAGAATCTCGCACTATTAAATAAAAAAAAGATGTAAGGATACAGCTTATTGCTGTTTTACAAAATTGCTTTTTGGATTATTATTTGACTTCCGATCAACTTACTTCTTTTGTCTAGGATAAAATTTTAAGCCTTAAAACTTTTGAGCAACATTTCGAGGCATTAACAAAGTATCTGGGCACATTATCCATCTAATGTGTGTCCCTACCAAAAACGCTTTTTTACACTCTCTTTTGTTTGCCTTGAATAAATATCAGGGAATAGTCTAGTCAAGAAGTGTGTTTTCTGCGAAAATTAGCTGGAAGGTTTCGATAAATATGAGCGATAGCTCATTCGACGCGGAATGCAAATCTGAGAAAGTCGTTTTGAGGATTTCTTCTGCCAATAAAAATAGCAATTGTTATTAACAAAAAATGAAAAAAAAAATGATCACTCAAGAACCATAAAAGATAGCGGAAATTGCAAAGAAGATCCTTGAAGAGGAATTTGGAGTTCTATCTCCATTATTAATAATTTTAATTTAACGCTGAAAATGTTTGGTTGCGCACTCAGCGTCAAAACCATGTACGTCACACTAAATAATTTTTTAGGGCATTAAATATTAATTGAAATATTTTTAAAAATATTGGTGTATTTAGAACACTTCAAAGAATTTATTTTCGTTTAAAATTTAACTTAAAGTTAATTATTCAACATGTTAGACAATTGTTAATTCACAAAATTGTTTCGAACTTTCGTCTTCATTGTACCAATATTGTACATTAAAAAAAGTGCTTAAATAATTCTCGTGTAAATTTTTGGCTTTGTGAAGCCCTTTTTAACATACATGCTTGACAAGATAACTCCATAAAAGTTTTTAAAAATTCAATTATTTGTTTATATATAATAATTTTATAACTTTGACAAAAAATAAAAAATCGAATAGGTCAGTAAATGAAGGCCAGAATAACCCCAAACCTGAAGATCAGGTTGGGCCGTCACATTTTTTTTTTATTTACAGATATTAATGTGTACATTAACCTCGGAAAATATCATATATGGAAAAAGGTCCGCAAGGGCCTGAAAATGACCCTCAAGAGCCTGAAAATCTGTTTTTGGCCGATATCTGCCGAAATATAACATTTAGAGATTTAGGGTTTGGACAGGAATGAAGAGCAGTTTAGTACCTTCAAAAATGGTCCCTATGATTTTTTTGCTACCCTAATACTTCTTGCAAAAAAGGGGTTGCAAAAATCATCAGTGTTTGGAATCTAAAAATATGATACCTACTTTCTTATCAAATTCTGTGACAAAGAGTCTGGAGATACACTGATCCACATGTTTTAAACTGCAAAGACCAATTGTAGATGGCGCCATCACTTTTTTCCTATTCACGAAATTATTACGGCGATAAACGTACCTCTAAGAATGATCTATTTCTCAACAACTTTTGGTGTTGGAAACGTGATTATTTTTCTCCGTATAAGCCTTTGAGCTCCCCTTCACCAACAAGGGGCTAAACATCTACCACTTAATCACCATTCCATCACGCTTGTCTCCGATGCATATTCTTGGTTGGCATCACCAATCTCCTGGACTATTCTGTTCACTCTTTCTTCCTCTTGGTCTATTTCTTCTTGTTTCTTCCTTTTGCCGTTTTGTCTCTGGCTCTACTCCTGTCTCTCTATCTTCACCTGCATCCATTTCTTCTCCTTTCTCTGCTTGTTCAGGTACGATTATATCTTCATTTTTTATATCCTTGTAATTAGAACACGGGCCTGAATGACATGAACCAGACATAATCGAGCACTTTGGTTGTGTTTTCATTAGGGTGAGAATTTTCTCGATTTTCCGATAAATTAAAAAACTTGGAAAAAAATGGAAGATTGCCATCGAGAAGGGGGTAATCTAAGTTTTCGAATGATGTGCATTGAAAGCCGATATGGTCCTTGATTATCTATTAATTCTCGATAGACCCGAGCATTTTTGAAAACTCCGGAAATCCAAAAAACCTCCCTAAGAAAAACACGTTGTTTATAAAAAAACACAAAAAATATTTATTGAGTCTTTCGGAATGTATTCAACACCATTTAAAGCCCCATTATCCAAAAGGATTTGGTAAAAATACTTGTTATAAAAAATATGAACAGATTGATAGGAGGATTAAAATATCGAGCCAAAACTAATTTTGGCTCGAGTTTTCAATATTCTAAAGAAACAAAAAAAGGAAACAGTGACAAGATATTATAGCTACAGGTTCCTTTTTTTATATGAGCTTTAAATCATAAAAATTATGAATTTTTACGTAAGTAATTTAAAAATTTGTCCGCCGGCTTGGAAGTGTAAGGAGCTTAGAACGCCTTTCGAGATGCGGGGCAGGTGCAAAAAATACCCGGCGCGTTAATGGCTGGTTATCTCAAGAACCATCAAATTTCTGACAAAAGTTATGTGAACCATTTTTGCAGCTAATGAACTGCTCCTTATTTTTGTGTAAACACGAATTGCGTAAGTATCATACTTTGGGAGATATCGGCCAACTTTAAGTTTAAGTTAAATTTTCAACGAGAATAAATTCTTTGAAGTGTTCTGAATACATCATAATTTTGTAAAATTTGTCAGTTAATATTTAATACTTTAAAAAATTATTTAGTGTGATGTACTCGGTTTTGACGCAGAGCGCGCAATTTAAAATGTCGCGCGGAGGCCCATTTTCAGCATTGAATTAAAATTATAAATAATGGAGATAGACCTCCGAAAGTTAGGACTTTTTATTGGAAATTTTCTTCTCTTCAAAGATCTTTTTTGCAATTTTCGCTATCTTTTATGGTTTTAGAGTTATCATCAAAAATCGAAATGGCTTTTTTTAGTTTTTTGTTAATAACAATTTCAATTTTTATTGGCAAGAAAAATCCTCAAAACGACTTTCTCAGATTTGCATTTTGAGTCAAATGAGCTATCGCTTATATTTTTCGAGGCCTTTTAACTATTTTTTGCAGAAAACACACTTTCGACTAGACTAGAAGCAAAAATGCACGTTTGAGATTAGGTTGATCCATGTCGGACAGGAAACAATAACACAGATACTGTTATAGCCCATATTGATTAAGAAATACGGATGCGTTCAGCATGAATTGATACCATTCTCAGTGTGTATAGGTTTTTTAACATACAATTTTTATATATTTGCAGATACGGTGGAAGACATCCAGATTATGATTACACTCCATGGGTTGAAGGATTTATGAACAATCCTAAAATTAAGGAGGAGCTCATTTCACTAGGATATGGTATTAATGAAAGTGATTACGACGAATATAAAAGTGACAGTGAAAAATCCGAAGCATCTTGTTCTTCAGATTAAAATTTAATTCCCTATTTTTCAGATAGAAAAAACAATTTAAACAAACACATTTTTTTTAAACTACACAAAGATGATTTTTTTATTTAATGTAGCAAACATTTGTAGTTATCATTTATATTTTCTTTATTGGAAAGGAATTATATAAGGAACACGAAAAGATAAAATTACCGGTATTTTTGTGTTGAACACTTATGTAGATATACATAAAATAATAAGTGATTACTTTGTGGTGATTTAAATATTAACGTATTTAAGGAATTTGCAGATATATTAATGCGCATGATAATTTTGTTTCAATTACACAAAATGATAATGATTATTATGTTTGGGTATGGGCGAAATAGTAGGGGGTCGTTTTTTAGTAAGATTAGTTTTAACCAGTAAAAAACGTAGTAGTTACGTGTTTAATGTCTACGATGGCGTCGTCAAAATATGAAGTAAAATGCAAAATTGCATGATTTGGTACTTAAACATTTCTATAAGAATGGGAAAAATGGATTAAACAATACATGGACCCGAAATTTACATTAAATAGATTATAACATAAATCTTCGTAGGCTATCCTGGAGTTTGACAATCGAATATAATTATATTCTCCAATTGCGTAAAAACTAAATAAAAATAAAAAAAAATATAATTTTTAACTTCTAGCCAAATAAGTCTGTTATTTTTTTTTTCTTACATTGTTAAATATTTTAGGTTTACCAACTAATTTACATTTCTAATTTTCATTAATCATTTATATTTGTTTCTAGTTTTTTTCTTATTTACCCTAAATAGTATTTTAGATAATTTTTTCCATTTTTCCCTGTCCTATTACAATCTCGGGTTAATTTTTTACTAACTTTAAATAATCAATTATAATTAAATAACACATTTGTTTATAGGCAAGTTTTTTGGACCTCATAAATATTTGGCAGATTCTTATAAAATTGGTTTGTTGTGACTTGTTTTTTACCGAAAATTGATTTCAATTCGGTGTTTTTTTATCTATTATTTTAACCAATGGAATTTTGTGCTTAATATTTACGCATTTTTATATTTAGTGCCTTATACATATATTTATAATATATATTATCAAATTTTCAAAAAACATCACTGGTTTTGTTTAAAAACGTATTAAACATAATATATAAAAAATGTTCTACTTTGCAATCTTTACTAATATGTAAAATTCTTTAAGATTTTAAAGACCTGCTGTTTTAAATATGCTTAGAAAATTGTAAATTGTAGCATGTATGTTTTAGAGATCAGGCAATACATTTTGCCTGATCTTATTTTGTTTAATTGTATATTTTTACATATTACTGGTGTACAATATTTTTATCATTATATTTCAGATTGATTTTTTTACTATTTTTAATAAAAATAGTTCACATTTGTGATAAAAAAAATATTTTGTCAAAATTTGGCATATATAATTTAAGCAATTGCAAGAAAATATAACAGATATCTAAAGGGCAGCTTACACAAGGTAATTTTGCAATAAAACACGATTTAAATTTAAAGTTTTTTGTAAATACGTTAATAGGATAGGTTTTTTATACCAGTAGAACTCAAATATATTTTTTATAAAACAAAAAGGTGTTTTTATTGCACATAGGCCTTTTTTGTAACAATATACAGGATTGGCAAGGCAAAGGCTTGCGGGCCAAAAAAATTGGAACATATAGTATGACTCCAGATTAAAAAGAGAACGACAACAATTTCCACTATCCCACTTCCAATACAACGATGGTCGAAGGCGCCTACGATTGGTTAGGATATTGTCGACAGTGTTGTCATTTCGTAAAATGTTTATTAGAAATTTTCAAAGATTTTTTTTTCAAAAGCCTACATTTTATAAAACTTTTCATTTTAAAAAAAGTAATGCGCTTAGCAAAAAAAATTGTAAAAAATATTAGTACTTTAGAATGCCTAAAGATACTTTGTTATTCTAATAATAGGTAATTATTATTTTATCGAGCAAGACAACATAAATAATTTTATTTTTACTTTTTTTGACTTATGTAAAATCTACGATACGAAACAGGACTGCGTGAAAATGCAAACAAATTAATTGTAAGCCACCTTACCTCCAATCAACGGGGAAAGTCATGTCGTTTTGCTTGATAACCGCTTGTAGGGATTTCCCGGTCGTTTCTTTTGCCATTGTTATCATTCACTACAGGGACGGAGTTAATTATTAATTTAAATGTAATATTTATTTAATAATGATTTATTTAATAATCGTTAGAATTGTTACCTTATTCGTATGATCGTGAAATCGGCACCAAAATAGTGTAATCTTCCGAATAATCGTGAGATCTGGCATCACTGAGTGTGTTTGTGTGTGTTGTCGCAGTACGGCCGAGGTATTCCCCTCTTCTTCTAGGATCCGTAGAAAGGGAATCAGCCGCTGCCAGTTTTCTGTCTGTCTTTATTACGCTTAAGCCTTTGCCTATTAAATTGACATCTCCTTTAAAAATCCTTGCACCTAAGAAATTGGTTTTGTTGTAATATAAGACAGGCAAGTACAACCAAACTTTTTTTAGAAAATATTATGCAAACGATTAATTTCGTATTTTCCACCAAAAAAAATATTTAAAATAAGGTGTTTTCTTGCGGAAAAAAATAGGTATCTGGGGTTATTTCCTACATCCCACCTTTTTTAATCATCGGTTTTACTGATAACTGCAAAAAAGTGTCTATTTTTTCAAATTGTTACAATCACAGGAGAAAAATCTAACGGTACTTTTATATTTGATGTTTCGTATTCATTATCAGCAAAACGAAAACAATTTTGGTAATTATTGAAAATTATGGTATGGTAATGTTTCCTCACAAAAAAAAATAATATTATTTTTTTATTTAGATTTTGTTTGCATAACTGGTAGAAGGCCATAGATAATAGTTTTTCGTAAAAACAGTTCAGCATTTTTTTGTGATACGAACTTCATAATCATCATTATAACTTTTGCTATATTGCTGAAAATAAGATGACTTATGAAAAAACAAATATAACATAAAAAAGGTTCTTCCGCAAAAAATTGGGTAAAATTTTAACCAAGAAAGTGTGGTTTCTAAGTTTTATTACTGTGTCATTAAATATTTTATGAAGTTTTTTACTTTAACAGATATTTATTTTAATAACTAGCAATTACCTAAACCTAAATTAACCCGTATTTTGGTATTGCAGAATTGACAATTAATAAAATGTACAGTAGGTATATTTAGGTGTGATCGAAATTTGACTTACTAAAATTATAATTGTGGTATCTTGTGTTATCTAGAAAGGTCTATACTTGGGAAGGAAGTACAGGCAAGACTAATAAAGTGGTAAAATCAACGAATTCAAGGACTGGAATTACACAACGCCAGTTTGTAGGCAGATTGGTATAGTGATCTGTTTGTTTTTGTTTTGGAAAAAACGTAAACAAATTGCCAGATCTTAAAAACCAAAATCGGGAAATTATCTTGAAAATGTAATAAAATTCTTCAAAAATATTGGTTTTTGTGTTAATATAGGCAACATCGATTTAAATATAAACATTTATTGATATGACACTTTCAAGCACCGGCAACAAGGTTGATTTGGACAGCTGCTGTATTCGTTTAATAAAAAATTATAGTAAATCAGGTTTGTACAGCACTTCGTTGTCATTTTATCTCTTTTTAGTATGTTGTACTATTTAATAACACGTTTTGTAAACTGACTTGATCAACAACAATCGAATTGAGCCAGAGTCTATTAATCTAAAGGGGTTATGACATCGTCGAGAATGGTGATAGCAAAAGTCCAAGACGTGAGGGTGTGAAAAGGGTCGCTTATGTTGGCGGCCCTGTCGGGTAACTCTAAAAGTTACTAGCATTCTCAGCTGTGGACAGAGTCGTGCCACAAGTCGAAGTTTTTATATGGGGTTATTTTTACAGTTGAAAATATTTGTGTACAGAGTAAATATTTTATTGGTTTTGACTGTTTTTACTATACTTATTGTTTTTGGTAGTGTTTAGTCGTGTAGTTTTAATTAGTCCTTAGTGTGCAATAGACCAAAAAATTGTGTTTCCCATAAGGATTCTGTTATTTGCTCGGAGCATGTTAAAAAAGACGATTTTTATGTCTTCCAGAAAAATTGCAAAAGCGGTGATTATGAGATCCTGATCAAAAAGGAAAAAGGCGATTAATAAAAGAAGATAGGGTGAAAAATATGATATATCCTAACGCTGCTATTACTAACAAATATTTTTTATTGTAGCAGTTCCATTCAGTTTGCATTATTACACCTCGGATAACACAAACACGGTTTTTAAGTCCACCAGTGACTCTTCACAACTCTGAATGTAGTTACACAATTATTAGTAAGTAAATTGATATTTTTGTGTAATTTTAATTATAGTTATTTGTTGTCAAGAAAGTAAATAGTCAATATTGACTTGCTTATACCTAGAACTGATCAACTTTAGGTATATGCATTAATATACCTTCAGAATGTGTATTTAATATTTTTTCCCATTATTTTGTACATTTATTAAGTTTGCGGTTAGGTACATTCTTTAATTGTATTTTTTTTTTTGATACTTATCTACCAATTACTTGGTATATTATGTTGAAAAAGACATGTTTTAAAATATAATTTATATTTTTTAGATTTGCCTTTTACAAGTTTAAAATTAACTGATGTAAACCTACCTTGCACTGAAGAAGTTTTTGTTTAGATTGTGTAGTATGAAGTGGACTGCGAAGAACTTGTAAGTTAAACTTTCGAGTACCAAATAAGAACATGAGATCAAATTCTTTGTTTTATCTTGCAAGGGCTGCCAACAAACTATAAATAAAATTTTTGTGTTTGTATAAGGTAATATTTTAATGCTTAAATGATTTGTATGTTTTAAAATATGAAATGTAGTATACCACAAAATATTTTTAAATAATACCACTAAGTACTGTGTTCTTTCCTTCCATATCTATTTCAAAATGTAAAAATTTCAGTTGTATTTTATTTAATTGTTGCAATTGTAAATGTATTGTAGTGTTGTAGTTGTGAAACAAATAAAGTTTAGTTTTTTAGCATTAAACCTGTATTCACATTTTTTTACATAAAATAATTCATTTTATTGCCAAAGTGGAAAATTTTGCTATTATTCTGCAATATTAAGATGCTGTATGGTCCGTAAGTAAATAAATAACTAGTTTTTAAAAGTAACTTAATTAGTTTTTAAAATAAAATAAATTAAGGATTAATAGACAAGTTTATATATTTATGAAGTAATACAAAAACACCGTCATAAATTCCTAAAAAAAGTTAATTTTTCTATGGCTTCCAGTATCTGATTTGGAGTTGGATATTTTGTAATCTTACAAAGATCTTCAAGATAGCTTGTAAAAGCCCATTTCTGATCCTGCACTTACAGAAAAGCTTCCTTCCTGTCTTTCTTCTATAGGTATTTTCACGGCTTCTGCTTAGACGAGTTGGCCAGTATAATTCCTTTTCTGGCAGCTCCCAACAGAGCAACACGTAGTGCAACTTTTATGCATCTTTTAACAGTTCAGCTAGAGAGGCCCCGAACTTCCCGCTTTTTTCGTTCCTTCATCCCTAGAGTGTCAAGACTATGGAACTTGCTACCTGCAGAATTTAAGTCTCTTGTGAATAAACTCCCTCTTATCACACTTCAGCCACCCACGGGGCGTTCATACTAGGCCTCAGCCTTCGCGGATTGTTCCAAGATAAAAAAAATAAATAAAGTCCCCAAACTTGCTCATAAAATTTTATAAACGTCGTAATATAGGTGGGTCTTATTAAAGAAAAAAAGGTGTTAATAATTCAATATCGTGTGTTTAAAAATAGAGTAAGTACTTATAATTATAACAAATTAGCAATCATCAGTATTTTCTACATTTTAATTTTTTTCTCATTTTTTAAAATATTTAATGTAGTAGATACCTGAAAAGGTACGCCATCGTCGTGTTGTCGCTTTAATTTTTAATTTCAATACTTAATTGAATTACATTTATATTTTTGAAATATAAATTTTGTTCGTCGGTATAAAAGCAGTTTTTCGTTTCCACCTCAATTCTACGTCACTGTCCGGCATAAAATCCAACATGGCCGAAATGGACCCTTCTTGACGTCACACAAGAGTTTTTCAATACGGCGAATGTCATAACCCCCTTTAGATTAATAAACTCTGGAATTGAGCAACTAAAGTAAATGACATATCTGTCTGTCACTTCAGTTAATAAACAAAAATAGTTTTCTGGCTTTAAAAATAATTTTTAACAAAAAAGAATCATCGATTATAAAAATGTAATTTATGGTGCAATGCCATAAACATTAAAAAAGTTATTATTTCCGGAGTGATGTTATTCAGTTTGTTTAATCAATGTTACCGGTGCAGTGTGTTTACAAGAACTATCCCGCCTTGCCTCTTTGAATATATTAATGCCAAATAAGTTTGCTTACTTTATTTCCATCCAAGAATTCGGTGGGTAAAATAATACAAAATCTTACTATTTTGTTGCTTTCCTTTCGCTATAAACGGCCGACGTTACCAAACTTTGTGTCTCGTTTGCAGCAAGGAAAGCGTACATTTTGGTAGTGGATAAAGTTGCGTCTAACGAGGCTTACATACGTAAAAATATCAGAAGATGATTGTGACATTTGCTCAAAAAATATAAGGAAAAAGAGGCGCCCTGTTGTAACGGCTGCGACAAGTCGTCACATTAGCAAAACAACGTAGAAGAAAGTGAAAAAATCACCCGCCGATTGGAAGTGGGTCCACTGTAGAAAAGATGCAATTAGTGTAAATACGAATTCTACCAAAGTAACGCGTAAATAATGACCCAAGAAAGGAACTGATATATAAAACTCAATAAATGAGTCGGACTATTATAGACCGTTCTTCAAAACCTACTACTTCGTTTTTCTTTAATTCGCTTTTTGCCGATATTTCGATTTAATAACTTCGAAATTCAAGGTCCCGCGAAAACGCTTTCTGTTAGGTTACTTATAAATGACGTCATTTATAGGTAAATGTCTGCGTTGCCAAATAGCCTAGTAGTACAATTTTTGGCATTGGTACAATGACATAGTGGAGATGTACACTAGATGTACGCATTGAACTGGGCGGTTTTATAACCTCGCTTTTGCAATATTTGTTTTCATTTTATCGTTGCTCTTGTTCTGTGTGATTTGTATTGGATTTTTACGGTTGTGTCTCAAAATGAGTAAAGTTTACCGTTGGTGTATAATTACTCATTGCAAAAATACGTCTATTAATATGCCTGGAAAGACTTTTGTTCAAGTTCCATCTGATAAGGCTTTAAGGAATCTATGGCTTCAAGCAGGGGACGTGATCCTGAAAGGTTATCTTCAACATCTAGTTTGTTTGTTTGTAGAGATCACTTTGATGTAAGTATTCTTTATCAGTTTTATGACAGTAATACGAGCAGAGATTTTTACACGAGTTCATTTGTCATCTCACAAATCAAATAGGTATTTCAAGTTTTTGTCAAACAGTACAATTAAGTTGGAGATTTGGCAAATTATTACCTAGTGATGACGCTATCCAATCAGAATCGTTTTAAAAATTTGAATTTTAGTGCTTTTATTTTTGAAATATCTCAGAAGTTACTTTATTTATCAGTATACTAATTTACACACTCAATTTTAGACCCATATTTAATCGAACTACATAGAAATTATAAACATTTATTTTGCGTGCAAGGACCCTATTCTACCAAAGTAACGCGTAAATAATGACCCAAGAAAGGAACTGAATATGATAAAACATCCAATAAATAGAAGGAAATAACAAGCAACAAGAGTTAAATAATAATATTGTAATACAGGGTACACCATAAAAAGAAAGTGAAAATGTCCAAGCAATTGTGGAAAAAATTGCGCAGTCTTTAAAGGTTCATAAACGAGTTCTAAGTCATACAGAAGAGAATCTGCACAAAATAAAAAAATAATTTTGAAGATAAAAAACAGTGGATGTCTGCCAAAAGAAATGCAGACCTCAATTATATGATGATATATTGGGATTCGCCTAAAACTACACGAAATACGAAACTTTTTAAAAAGCAAAGCAGTTGAAAGGGAACAATAAATACAAATACTTGTATGGATATGTTATATCGTGTAAAAATGATAGGATTAAACTGATAAAAGATAAAGATGACTTGAAAAACTAAATATAAAAAATAATAATTTAAAAAACAAATAGAATATTTAAATATCCAAAGTATAGGAAATACAACTGATAAACCGCAGTAAAATACAAAGTGTAATATTTTAGTATTAACGGAAAGGTGGCTATAAAAACAAATGTTTTTTAAATATTTAATATTTTAGTATTAATGGTTACTTAGCAGTCCACTCCTCACTCAAGAGGTGGAAGCATCGCAACTGGATTGCAGTGCTTCTAATAAGTCACTAAACCAAAGAATAAAATAGTATGTGACTCTAAAATAAAAATCAATAATATAGAAAAAAGCGGATAAAAAAAGAAATCCCTTGTCTTTGATTATGGATGAAACTGGAATGGTTATATAGGCTACATAAAAACAAAAATAGTCTCACTTACAAAAGCATTAAATAGATCCAAACATTTTTTGACGTGATAATGCCAAATATAAAATTTATTATGCTTACTTTTTATTAATTTTGAGGTACTTAACCCATACGAACTACAATTTTAAAAAATCTGTTTATCCTTGATCGGCTTGCTTCTACTGATGCGTTATATAAATGATTAAAAATTAAACAAATAAGCCAAATACTAAAACTAGAACAATTGAAACCTATTTATAAAATTTAAAAAAAAAAACAATTCAAAAATAATTCATTCATAAGAAATTGTAACGATATACGCTTAGCAAATTCAAGAACTAAGAAGGCACTGCAGAGCTTCGCACACCTTCGATCAGCATTCTTTGGAAATAAAGAAAAAGTTTACTTATGTTAAGCTAGTGAAAAGGCTAAAGAATCATACTTGCTAGTCCTTTTCTTTTTACCTTTATCCTTGTTGCTTTACGAAACTATTGTTTTTGTTTGCATTTTGCTATATTCGCAATACCAATGCTCAAAACCTTGGTATTGCGAATAGGTTGTCTACATAAATGCCCGATTTAAAAAAAAAAACATATGTGAAGATTTTAACTTGCCTAATATTACACGAGACAATTACAAATATGGTTGGTCCGGGCTATGCAGCGTATATACGAATGTTACCGAAATATTAACTCCTTTTGAAAATTTACTAAACCTAATCTTGTACAATGATGATATTGATTTTAGGATGGTCGATAGTTCAATAACTGCTTGTGACCAATAAAATCTAGCATTGATGTTGATCTTTGCAGGAGGATATCGATCTCAAATGTAAAGAGCTGTTTGTAAAAAATGTTGGATATAACATGATAATAGGGAATCATGAAAGTTTGTCAAACAAAGAAAAAATAATCTTAAATTTTAAACTATGTGTTGACAACTTACCATCAGTGTCTACGAGAAATTGTTACACGTCATATACTATTTCATTTACTAACCTAAAGGACGCCAGTAAGATTTTTATGCTATATAAAATGTCTTTGATCATATTGATCGTTGTATACTTTTCAAATAAATTTAATTTTATCTAAACTGTAATTTTATTGTCTGTAAATATTTATTTATAATTATTATTAAGTTAAATAGGCGAAGCGCAGCGTTACGTCAGTGCATGTAACCAGTAAGATCATGCACAAGACAAACTGAAAATAAGTGCATTAGGGTTTCGGGTTGCTGTCGACAGTGCAGTGTTGGATCGGAATGTAGTATCAGAAATGTTGGTAAATTGACTTTGGTCCTCATACTTGAGCTCAGCAGATTTTAATAAAGCAAACGTAAGCCTTCGAGATCGATCAAATCTTTCTATATTTCTGTTGAACACTCTGTCTTAAGGCTTATTAACTTAAACTTCTAAGAGCATAAGTTATTCTGCTGCCACTGATCCGTACTTTTGTCAACCTAAGAAGCAAAACTTAAAACCGGATGATCCTATACACACTCTAAGTTTTAAAGGCCGGGTGGGAAATTAAAAAAAAAAAGAATAATGAGCAGCAATTATTTTGTGTCAACTTAATTACTCCAAAAGAGTAAGCCAATACAGGTACTACTAGCATGTTTGTAGCAATAACCTTATTTAATCCAGATAATTTAGATTCCCAACCGATGCCTGTAATTGCTTTTGAGCTTCACAGCTCTAACATCTTGAGTGCGGTTCTGGTCGATACTTAAATATTGATACGTTTTGTTTCAGTATGTTTTCTTTGGAATACTTGCCTTATTACTTTTTGGAAAATGGTACCTCTTCGGTCCGGCTTCCGGAGTATAGCAAACTAAGCCTACTCAGCCCTATTGACCCCTATGAACTTGCAAATTGCCTGCAACAAAAAAGAACAACCTCCCAAAAAAACAAAAAATTAAGAACACTAATCTACGTTTTGGTGGCAAGTCGGCCACTGTTTTCAAGACGAAAAATTTAAAAAGTAATTTAAACTTAATTTTAAGAAATTTTGGAATCAAAAGTTAGGAAATTCTAAAGGCTTTTATACTTTTTATAAGGTTTTGTCATAAATGACATATTAGTTTATTTGACTGGTATATTTATAATTTTTAAAAAGACAAAAAAGGTAATGTGGTGTGTTAATTGATTTTAAGTTTATCTGAATCTACTTTAGCATCAAGTATAGGTAACCATGTATTATTTAAATTAACAGAAATTGATGCTACATATTTATCTTTATTTAATAATATAAATGCACTTTCTTTTTTTTTTGAAACAAGTTTACTTTGCTAAAATACTAGAAGCATTTCAGTTTATTATGTGGTTGTTATCAAATGCGTGTTGACAGATTTTTGATTTGTGGAATTCTATGTTAGGTCTGAAGTTGCACCTATATAAAATTTATTACATTCACAAGGGATCTTATAAATAACATTTTTTGTGGTTTCGTTTATATTGTATGGTTTTGTCTTTGTTACTTGAGATCTAATAGTGTTTTGTGTTTTAAATATAGTACGAATATTAAATTTATTACTCATTTGTTGAATTTTATTTGATAACCCAGGAATATATGGTAAAAATAAATGTGTAATGGGTCTATGTTGACTTTGTCTTAAATTTGGTTGTTCAAATTTTGGGAAAGCATTTGTTTATAAATTCAAGAGGATAATTATTTTGAACTAAAATATCTTTTAAAAATCATATTTCGTTTTCTTTGTTTTGATCAGAACAAATTATTTTAATCCTATCAAAAAGACTTTACAACTGCTGATTAGAGTTAAAATTTAAGTATGTGTTGGTTTCTTGTAAATTTTAGTTTCAAACTTATTTACATCTTTTTTTATTAGAATATTAAGAAAAGGAAGTAGTAAGTTTTGTTCTTTTTTAAGGTAAAACGAATAGTGGGTTCTTGTGTATTGATGTATGTTAAAAAAACCATTAAGACAATTTTCGTCATATTGATAAATAGAAAAAATGTCATTTATATATCTCCATCAAGAATATAGATTATCTTTAGTTTAGTTCTTTCGCCAAGTTGGACATTATTTTCTAATTTATTTCTAAAAATATTTTATGTTTTATAGACAGGAACATTTGTAAATAAACTAACAACATCAAAACTTAATTTTTCTAGAAAATGTTGGGAATTTTTAATGTATGAGTCAGAATGGTTTACTAGAGGATCTAAAATAGTAAGTAGATATTTTGCTAACGGATGTGTAGGTTTTTATGTTATATATTTGTCTTTCAATAGATTCAGTTGGATCATTCTTAATTTTTGCATAATTACCATGATTAAAAAGAGACATTATTTTATTATCATACAAACCACAGTCTATTATAACCAATGAGCTGTCAGGTTAACTGGAGAAAGCATCGATTTGGCATAAGCGTGGCATCATAAACGTACATTCTAAGGTTCTGCTTAGCGATGAATGAACTTCTGTACTCAAACAATAAAATCCACCAAAACCCGGGAAAATGGTTACTACAGATACTATTTTGTCGTAAGGCGTGGCTGCCAAGTATCTTTCTGTTTCATTTACTTGATAGTATATTATGATTAAATTTTACTTAATTTATACTTAAAATTACATCAAATTAAGCTCTTCTATTATATTTTAAACTGTGAATAATATTTGTTATATTTATTACTATAAAGTATTACACAGAAAAATAATGATGTCAAAATACTATTTTATTTTCGGACAGCTACTAATAAAGGCGCTAAGCAACGTGACAACAGTGCATTTTTCGTAGAGGCGTACTTCCGTACTTCGGCCACCTTCGGCCTTCGGCTTTGCTCGACAGATGACACATTCAATATGGCGTTTTAGTCTGAATGTTTTTCGGGTTATTTTTGTCAGTAATTTGTAATCTATGCTGTCAGCTCATTGATTATAACTGTTGCATTACCTTTATCTGCAGAAATGTTTTTTATGGTATTGTCTCTTTTCAATAATTGATATGCTTTTTGTTCAATATTTGTTGAATTTTGTTTAATTTTAAAAGGTTTTTCGATTTATGTTATAATTCTATGTTTTTGTCGTAGCTTTAAAAGTATTTTTCTAGTCCTTACATTAAAAGATCTGTTGGCCAATGTATATATTCTAATACACTTCGTATATAATGAATGCCTCTTGCCGCATTAGATTCACCTCTTGGTTATTTGCTGAATTCGGCGCTCTGACATGTCTGGTAAAACCTGTCTAAGGGTTTGTTGGGAATAAATTGATTTGTAGCTTAATAACCAGCGTTGTTAAGTACCAAAATAATGTTTTTCGGGGCAATGCAAGATCCCCGCGACCCTATGAGATGTAACCTGACAGAATCACTGCGGTTACCGGCATTACATAGAACTCCCTAGCCGATTTAAGGCCCTTCGTAGGTTGCTGTTGATACCCGCAATCCTTTTAAGCACGGTTGCAATACCATCTTGCTTCAAATGTTTGTGTTTGGTAGAACCAGGAAAAATGTCAAGCAAAATTTTTGATGGCTGGACATATTATTATATTATTAGCATTAATAACATATAGGGTATTTTTTAATCATTAAATTGTCACTGATCTAATTGATTTACGCAAATAAGAAACAGTATAATTAGATTACAATTTATGTTTATTAAAAAAAAACTTCACTATTAAATAATTAATACGCAATCCATTATTATGCCAAATAATTTATTGTAAAATCAACTAATTATAAATAATAAATAATATCGTGGGTACCATATAATTACTAAAAAAAAAAAAAAAAACTCAACTTTTTAAAAAGTAATATTTTTTTAACCTTTCCATTTTTCAGGAGTGAATGTTTATTCCCTCCTATTAGATTTTATATAATCCTACATAATAGCCTTAGCCTATTATACAGGGTGCGGAATCATAACTTCCTTTTTTCAAAACTTAATAAAACGCATTGTATGAATCAGAAAGTTTTGATTTGATTTTTACAATGTTGGAACATACCTAAAGGTTTGTTTTACATAGCTTTGAAAAGTAAATCGTAGATGACGTCCCCCATTCTCGATACGTTGAGTAAACCGATTTCTGGCGCTTTCCATGACTCTTTCAAGCGTAGCAGGCGTTATGTTGGCAATTGATTTCTGGATGTTATTCTTTAAATCTTAAAGGGTCCTTGGACGGTACACATAAACACGGGGTTTTAAAAAACCCCATAGAAAAAAATCACCAGCGGATAAATCGGGAGATCGTGCCGGCCATTGCAAATCGCCCCTGATCAAAATAGAAAGTTATGCTGCCGCGCCGGAAATCGGTTTACTCAATGTATCGAGAATGGGGGACGTCACCTACGTGAGTTGCTCTCAAAGCTAAAAAATTGCAGAATATAATAAACTAATTTGCACATATTTATCCTGGCAAAACTCTACCGATGAGAGAAATCAGATAAATTCTGCATAGCTGAGAGTAAACATTTTTTTTACGGTTTTTACGGTAACCATTGCCAGAAGAACATTTTGTAGTTAACTGAGGAAACGAATGCAGCAGCGCTTAGAGACATTTATATTGTCCAATTAAAAAACACCTAAACAACTTTTCATCTTTCAAAATTTTCTAACATTTTGTTTACAAGCCATCAAAACAAAAATCTAAGAAAGTAAAGTGCCAATCAAGTTCCTTTTATAATGAGATATTTTTCTTTAATTTATAGAGAGCAAAAGCAAAGAAGTTAGAGAAGTACCACCAAAGCCATACTAACCCTATTGCTTACTTGGGCTACAGCCCAGGGGCGCCGTAACTTAAGGGGCGCCGCGAACGAAAATATAAGGAATTTTTAAACCACGACCGACAATTGAGTAAACAAACGTTTCTAAAGATATCTGCAAATAGCTGCATTTTTTAACATTAATTTAATTTAATATATTTGTAAAAAACCGCCTTAAAATAAAATATTAATTTTTAAAAAGAATTTATTTAAATAAAAGAAAGTGCTAAAGTGCTGACTATTTGCCCGGACCATGGTATTCCCGGGTATTTCAGCGCCCTGAATTCGAATACGGGTTCAGTTTTTTGCCATCACGTCACACACAGGTCCCAAACCCTAAAAATACGGTCAAAATGTGAAAACCCGAATCAGTGATTCTAAGAAATTTTGCTAAAGGGTCAGGTAAAAGAATATTTGGGCTACCTTATTATAGTATTTTTCAAGATATAAGAAAATTACTAGACATATCGATTATCTCTAACTGCAATAAAAATACTCGAAATTGGTCCTTTATGGCCTTACCAACAAAGGTGAGAACAGTTCAGGTCCGCACTAAGACATCCGCAAATAAGACATCATGAATATTTATATGATATTCCGGTCTTGTAGAAATATCCTGTACGGTCGAGTGGGATAATTGGGTCAACATACCCCAATAGTACCATAAAATGCTGATTTCGAGGGTTTTTACTGCATTCAAAAGCAGTCCAGACTTTTAGTCATAATAAGGTAGCTCAAATATTCTTCTACATGACCTTTTAGCAAAATTTCTTAGAATCACTGATTCGGGTTTTTTTCATTTTGACCGTATTTTTAGGGTTTGGGACCTGTGTGTGACGTGATGGCAAAAAAATGACCCCGGATTCGGATTTAGGGCGCCGAAATACCTGGGAATACCATGGTTCGGTCAAATAGTCAGCACTTTAGCGCTTTCTTTTATTTAAAGAATTTCTTTTTAAAAATTAATATTTTATTTTAAGGCGGTCTTTTACAAAGATATTAAATTAAATTAATGTTAAAAATGCAGCTATTTTCAGAGATCTTTAGAAACGTTTTTTTACTCAATCGTCGGCCGTGGTTTAAAAATTCAGATCAGAAAGTTTTAATTTGATTTTTACAATGTTGCATAGATAAAGGATTAATATTATGGGAATAGATAGGAAACTTTTAACCTTAAATTTGATCATTACGGCCAACGCCACCTGGCGGGTTTAGGAAATAACACCGACTAAAACTGTTGAAATAAAAACAACAAAAAATTAATTAATATATTTTTATAAACACTAATGCTTATTATGATTTATTCTATAATAATATTATGCAAACATCAAAAGGTAAATAAAAATTAGGTAATAAAATTCTAAGAATTAATTAAAATTCTTTTTCTGCAAGAAGTACTAAAAAACAAAGACGGAATTGCACCCTGTTTTAAGATAGATTTATTTCTGGTTCCACCAACATACCGAGCTTCTGGACTAAAATGAATAGTATCTAGAAATACGGCATGACTTTCATTGCATTAATCCAAATATCATACAGCTAAAACAAAATTTTACTTTTTGAGTTTTCTACTACAACCCACAGTCAAGAAGAAAATTTTAGGGGGAAACGAAAATAAGTTTGGGACAAACACTGGGCATTTTAGGCCAATTACTTTAACAAAAATTAAATATTTATTAGCACAGGCATAAATGCTAGGATATTTTTACTTACCCCTTTATCTTTTGGAAAAATATACATTTGAGCATCCTTATTATAATTGTTACAGGCAATTAATAAAAAAGTACAAAAAAACGCTGGAATTTCAATAAAAAACGAACACTAAACCCAATACAAATCCACAATACTCAAAATTCAAAATCAAAAATGTCATCGAGTGACGCAACACGCATTTGCGATAATTTGCGAAGCTTTGTTGAGCCCTCTGGTGAGTTTAGGAAAAAATAATTTTTACTATTTTTAGTAAACTGTTACGGTAATTAAAGTTGCCACGGCATGCAATGTTGGTTCATACCTAAAGTTTTGTTTTACATAGCTTTAAAGAGCAAATCACGTAGGTGACGTCCCCCTTTCCCGATACATTAAGTAAACCGAAGCGCCAGAAATCGGTTTACTCAACGAATCGAGAATGGGGGACGTCACCTACGTGATTTGCTTTTCAAAGCATAATAAATTTAACTTTAGGTATGTACCAACTAGGGTTCATTCCCGGGAATTCTCGGCTCGAGAATTCCCGGGAAATCGTTGGACTTTGTTCCCGGGAAATCAAGCTCGAGAAAACTCGAGAACTCGAGAAATCATATTTGAGTCTATGAAATTATAAAATAAAACTATTTGCGTTTGCCGTTTGTTTTAAACGCGCGGCGGCGGGGCGGCACGGGCCAAAGCACAGTGGTACCCTTTGATCCCGCCGATCTCGCGCGGCAAGCGCTCTGGCGGCGTCGTTTTATACATAATACAACATGGTACAATTTGTGCCATGATAATACAATATAGTAGGTTATACACTAGTAATGCCAACCTAGGAAATTATTCCCTAGTTCTAGGGATTTTTCCTACAATAGGGAAAAAGGGAATTTTATCTAATATCTAGGGAATTTTCAACTTTGGATTGTTTTCAATTTAATTTATAGAATTTCAGTCAATTTATCAATTTTAATATTAAATGGACTACTAATGACAAGTACCTATTAAATCCTTATACCCTGGGTTATGGTTTGACTATTGTATCTTTTCAAAAATTGCTTCTTGTTGCGCTGATTAATCTAATACGGGTTAATTCGTGGTATCGGGTTTCGGGGAATTACAGATCAACTGCTACTTAGCATCTCTCTGCATGTTGTTGCCCTTTCGTATTTTGTGGTTGTTGCCCACAAAATACTAAGGGAAAAAAGAAATGTTAAGTTCGTGTATTTGTTGCCCCACAGTAATGCCGAGACTGAGCGAGTATTTTCAGTCGTTACCGACGTTAAAAATAAAAACCGAAATTAATTATCCAGTGAGGCAGTAAATGCAGTGTGTTTAATTCATCTTTCTAGTGAAAATTGCTGCCAAAATTATTCATTAAATGAAAAGCATTTAAGTCTTATAAAAAAGGAAATACTTTATATAAAAAAAGATTGTTTTTAAGAATTTTTAGAATTGTTTTTTTGTTTGGAAACTTTTATTTTTGTTAATTCATTTTGCTATCTATGTCCATTGTTACCATGAGATTTTATTTTTATGTATTGTTTGAACTTTTCTGACAATAAAGTCATTTCGTAAATTATTTTTCTATTTAATTTTGATCTAGGAAATTCTAGGGATTTTTTCACTGAAAAATTGGGAATTTTCAGCGAGCTTGGTTGGCAACACTGTAATACACACACGTTCTTTAGTGTTTCGACTCTAGCTGAGTTCAGACAGTTTACAAAGTGTAGTACACGCAATTTGTAAATTTCTCGACAACCCGAGAAGACCCGAGAAATTAGCCTCGAGAATTCTCGAGACCCGAGAAATTGATAAGCTCGAGAAATCATGAACCCTAGTACCAACATTGTAAAAATAAGATCAAAACTTTCTGAATGCATTTTATTAAGTTTTGAAAAAAGGAAGTTATGATTCCGCACCCTGTATAATAGGCTAAGGCTATTATATGGGATTATATAAAATCTATTAGGAGGGAATAAACATTCACTCCTTAAAAATGGAAAGGTTAAAAAGATATTAATTTTTAAAAAGTTAAGTTTTCTATTCTCTCTTTATAGTAAATATACAGAGTGTAACATAAATATGGAACGCCTAAAATACCTCCCACACCGTTTATCCAATTTTCATGAAACTATGTACTCATAGGTTCGAAATTACGCCGGATCGAATGGTGAGCTCCGCGTCGTTGCCAAGTTTACCGTTTTTCTGAAATCGAATGAAACTTCGTTTCTTTAAACGGAACACCCTGTATTTGATTCAGTTTTTGAGTTCTGCTTAAAATTGTGTATACTTTTTGTATAAAGTAGTTTTTTCTAACGATAACAGCTTCTGAAGGAATTAAGATTAAAGTAATACTTAATTTATTTTACCTACAAATACAAGAATAAACAATACAGGAGGCAATAACTTAACAACAATAAACAAAACAAAATTAAATCAGATGCTTAAAATGTTGCCCATTAACTTCCTGGCAATAAGCTAAGTTCTGCGTAAAAGCATGTAAAACATTTAGAAGGCTGTCAATTTCCTTAATTCTCCTACATTCTGCTGCTATCCTTAACTTTAAATCATAAAGGTCAGTGGGCTTGGTTTTGAAAACGACATTTTTTAGGTGGCCCCACAAGAAATAATCGAGGGGCGACAAATCCGGAGACCGAGCTGGCCACTCGATTGTGCCCCTACGTCCAATCCATCTTCCAAAAAAACATTATTTAGATTCTGCCGAACATTACGGGCATAGTGAGGTGGGGCTCCATCCTGCTGAAATCATATTTCGTCACTTGGTGCTTGATTATTGCCTTAAATATCATTTTAAAATAATTTTAAAAAAAGTAAAGTATTACTTTTTTTATTAATGGGAAAGTTTGTCGGACGAGCCGTAGGCGAGTGTAGTAATAAAAAAAATAAATTAATACAACTTACGATTATTTGGAAATAGTTGCACAAGAGCCGAGACAATTTCATTTCTTAAAAGATGCAGGTATCTTTCCCCATTTAACGTTTCTTCCATGAAAAATGGGCCAATTATTTTTCGATCTATTATACCAGCCCAAACATTTACTTTTCGAGGGAACTGGGTGTGATTTTCGCGTTTCCAGTGAGGGTTTTCCCTGGCTCAATTATGTCTATTAACAGTTCCGTTTAAAAAAAAAGGTTGTTTCGTCAGTGAAGACTATCTGGGGGACAAAATCTGGATTGGCGTTGCAGGGTCTCCATCATAATTTCACAAAATTGCAAGCGTCTGTCATAGTCGTCTTCTGAGAGCTCTTGTACCAGTCTTATTTTGTAGGGATGAAACTTTTCGGTTTTAGCAGGCGGTCTACTGACATATGGAAAATGTGATTTTTTTCTCCCAGTATTCTGGTAGAAAGGTGGGGATTTTCCTCTAAACTCAACAAAAAGTTCAGAGCCTTATCACCATCTGTTGAACTATTAGGTCGGCCAGAGTGTGCAGCATCTTTTACGTGTCCAGATTCACGGAATTTTTAAAAACTTTGCTTACAGTAGATCTTGTTAACGGATTTCTGTCAGGATATTTGTCATTAAAAATATTACAAACTTCTTGTTGTGTTCTCATTCTGTCCCCATAACCCAGTATCATTAAAATTTCGATTCTTTGGGTTTCAGTTAAATGATCCATTTTGTGTAAATAATTTGTGTAAAAATATTGACAATGTCAGATATTCCAGGTAAGCTTACATGTGCAGGTATTTGTAGGTAAAACACATTAAGTATTACTTTAATCTTAATTCTTTCAGAAACTGTTATCGTTAGAAAAAAATACTTTATACAAAAAGTATACACAATTATAAGCATAACTTAAAAACTGAATCAAATATAGGATGTTCCGTTTAAAAAAACAAAGTTCCATTCGATTTCAGAAAAACGGTAAACTTGGCAACGACGCGGAGCTCACCATTCGATCCGGCGTAATTTCGAACCTATGAGTACATAGTTTCGTAAAAATTGGATAAACGGTGTGGGAGGTATTTCGAGCGTTCCATATTTATGTTATATTCTGTATGGTACCCACGATCTTATTTTTTTATTTATAATTAGTTGATTTTACAATTATTTATTTGGCATAATAATGGATTGCGTATTAATTATTTAATAGTGAACTTTTTTTGATAAACGTAAATTGTAATCTAATTATACTGTTTCTTATTTGCGTAAATCAATTAGAACAGTGACAATTTAATGATTATTAAAAAAAAATAACTCGATCGTAGAAAAAGTGTTGTGTGCAGCATGTGCAAAATACATCATTGTTGCACACAGCATCTCGACTTGGTCTCGATCTGCAAACTGCTTGTGCAACAAAGATGCACTTTTTGCACTAATTACAGAAATAACTATTGACAAAACCAAATCTAAGCAATCTTACAAAATATAGCAATTTCATAATATGGAGATTATGCGTACTAACAAAAATGTTTGTTGGATTTCTCACAAATTTTTATTTTGCTAACTGGTTATTCATTTACTCAAGAACTCTTCGATTTTAAAGCAATGATTTTTATTATTTTTTATTTGCAAAAGACATTTATTTGGAGCATATATTTTTTGTCATTTTGTAAAATTTTAAAAAATACAGTTGGTTAACCTATTGCTTCCTTTTCAAAGGCTGTAAGTTTCCTTTTTTAAATATGTCAGTTTCTTAACCCAATTATTTTAACATAAATATTTCTTGGATCAACAGTTCAAAAAATCATTGCTATATTGTTATTAATTTTACAACAAAAAATCACAAACTAACTACTGATTTTGTATTATAATGTCTATAAAATAAAAAAAAAATAAAGTTTTAATTATTTACATTCAAATGACACACAAGCTAGAAAAGGAAAGATCTAATATCAGTTAATTCTAATTATTCGCGTTGTAAAGGCCAACAATAAAAAAGAAGAACGATGCAACGTTGCCATCTTTCTAAGTAGTCTTAGTTAAGTTGCAATAAAAATCTAATGGTGAAAGCGAAAACAATTTAAATTACCCTTAATTTTAAGAGCTCCTTAATAAAGGTCTACTTAATATACTTTTGGTGCAACCGGCCATAAGCTACTTATACTTCCAAGCGGACGGACAAATTTTTAAATTACTTACGTAAAAATGCATGTTTTCTTATTATTTAAAGTTCATATTAAAAAAAAGAAACGTGTAGCTATATTATCTTCTTACTGTTTCCTTTTTTGGTTTCTCTAGAATATTAAAAACTCGAACCAAAGTTAGTTTTTGCTTGATATTTTGACCCTCCCATCAATCTGTTCATAATTTTTTATAAAGAGTAATTTTACCGAATCCTTTTGGATAATGGGGCTTTGGAAAGTGTTAAATACATTCCGAAAGATTCAATAAATATTTTTTGTGCATTTTTATAAACAACGTGTTTTTCTCAGAGCGATTTTTTTTTGGATTTCCGGAGTTTTCAAAAATGCTCCGGTCTATCAGAAATTAATAAATATTCAAGGGCCATATCGGCTAACAATGCACATCATTCGAAAGTTTAGATTATCCCCTTCTCGATGGCACTTTTCTTTTTCATCCAAGTTTTCTAGTTTTTCGGAAAATCGAGAAAATTCTTACCTCAATGAAAACTAGACATTTTTTTTTATGATTACTGTCTCTTCGTGTTCAAATTTTTTGAGGTTAACAATTGTATCAAACTAAAGATCACATTTTGACCTTTTTATCAATATATATTAAGTACTTTAATAAGTGCACGACAAAAAATAAATGTGCTCTCGAGAAGGGGACAATCTAAGTGTGAATGAAGTGCATTAAAAGTCGATATGGTCCTTGAATATTTATTAATTCCCGATAGGCCTAAGCATTTTCGAAAACTCCGGAAATCCAAAGAAACCGCCCAAAGAAAAACACGTTGTTTATAAATATACATCAAAAATATTTATTGAATCTTTCGGAATATATTTTACACCTTTTAAAGCCCCATTATCCAAAAGAATTTGGTGCAATTACTCTTTAAAAAAATATATGAACAGATTGATGGGAGGGCCAAATATCGAGCTTGATTGCTTCTTCTTGCACTAGTTTAAAAATGGGGTGTATTGCTGCTCGTATCTTTCTTTTGATTTACTTGGTAATAGATTCATATTCACCTCATTGGCTGCCTTAACAATATCTTCAGGAAGCTCTTCGTGGGAATAATTCATTATTTGACTGGTTAAAAACCTTTAAGTTTTAGAAAAAATTTGACAAACTTTGACGGCTTAGAACAATACTTTTGTTGTTATAAAAATAATATAGAATAAAACCTGGTGTCATTGTTATTTGACTTAATATTTTATATATAAATTGTACAGAAACTTCAAAATGATTTTTAAAGAAAATTGCATATTTAAAAAAAATGCGACAGGGTAGATTACATATAAGCATCTAAATTGGTAGGTATTGTTATTTAAAAGTGATCAAATTTATTATAAAACCAATCCGATCAGTATTAGGTCTCAAAATTAATAGTTATATTTTTCCGCACTAGAGCGGGAAAAATTACTTTCTCGCACTAGTGCGGGAGACTGGCATTTTTCGAATTAAATACGTGCACGAAAGTAGACGTATAAGCCCGGTCGTGTAAAAATATTTTTTTACTTAAAACACAAATAATGTTTTTTAAAAATATTATTGCTTTTGTTGCCACACCCATGTCAAATCTTTATAAGTCAACTTAACAAGAAGCGCATTGATGCGGCGTTGGGCCGTCGTTGCCAAATATATTATTAAAACTTTTTTTTATATTTTTTTAACTATTTAGTGGCAAGGTAAGTATCGTTAAAAAGAACTATTATTAAGCTATTTAAATATGAAACGATCAAAGATGGCCAAATAAAGATCGAAATTTTTGGTTAGTAAATAAAAAACAAAAGGTGGCACGTTCGTCACCAAAAAGTGTATTAATAATGTTATAGTTTAAAACATGTTTAAATTAAAACAAATAAATCACAAGCAAAAATTAAAATCGACGATTTTTTTTTTCTAAGTTAAATTTTCAAGAAAATAATTAACTGCACAGTCAAAATAAGCATTAAATCCTCTTGAACTTTTTTCATTCAAACATATTTTTTTATTGTATGCTAAAGGAAATAGCAATATACAGGGTGATTCATGAGGAAATGTCAATATTTCAGGTACGTAGTTAGGATCCAAAAATAACATAAAAGCCTATACAAATATGGGTCCGCAAGGCCTTCGTTTTTAAAATACATGGTGTTAAAATTTTTATTTAATTTTTCTATTTTTTAAATAAAATCTATGATAATGTAAATATTAATATAAATATTATAATAAAAAAATCTTAATACGCCTCTTACTTTAGGGGGAGCCACCTACACGTCTTTTTGCTATTTTGAACAATCACAACTTTTTGGTATGGACCTGTATTACATTTTTAAAGAAATTAAAAAATTGTTTTGTCATTTTTACGTCAAAAAGTTATACTTGTTAAAAGTTGATATAAGTAACTGTTTTCGAGATATTTGGATTTAAAAAAATTACGACGCATCTGATTGCTATAACAACAAAATTTAAAAAAAATAAATAAAATGTATAATTAAACAATATGTTTTTTAATTTTCAATAAAATTATTGTTCTTAAATTATGTTTGGCAAAACATAAGCTAGGTTTAATAATTTTTAAAAATTCCACCATTTACTTCTAAACACATCAGCTCTGTGGTGAACACCCTGTATCTCGGAAACGAAGGCCTTGCGGACCCATATTTGTATAGACTTTTATGTTTATTTTTGGACCCTAACTACGTACCTAAAGTATTGACATTTCCTCATGAATCACCCTGTATATTGGAATTTGGAACACACTGTATTATTCTTACAACATTATCCATACTTTCTTTTGCACATGCCGATTAACTGAAAAATAAAATAATACATGGTGTGGACACAGGTGTGGATTCAAGTAAAATACTATTGTCTTTCATCTTACTACCTACAAAAAATAACAATAGTATATTATTTTATATGAAGAAAAGTGATACTTTTTATGGCGTGCTCGTGTTAAACAGCCGAACGAAGTAAGGCTGGTATAGTCTGTCTCAAAGTATATCGTTATGGCTTTTGACGGACCATACCCCAATAAACACCTTAAACGATTTTATTACCTATTGTAATTGGGTAAACCCATTTGTTCATAAGGGCAGGGGTGGGCCAGGTATTTCTTGAGTATTAACCATTAGGCACATAAATATTTTGGCTAATATTTTAGTGGCTGTGTTGAATAACCGTTTTTACTGTGCGTTTTAAAAAAGTTGTTTTACGAGAATATAACTATGTCGCGTCAAAATTATTTGTCATTAGATGCAAAACAGGTTGTGAAAAATGTGTATGAAACTTTAATCAGTAGAGGTCTAATTAAACAAGAAGCTTTAAAAGAAACCTGTCTACTTACAAAAACTCCAATATCATCGATAAGGGATATATATTACTAGTGAAGAATTGAACAAAAGAAAAAAAACGTAGTGATTTTCAATCTCACCGTATAGACAAAAGTGATCAGGACCTAATAAGAAGGAAAATATATTGTCTTTATGAAAGCGGAGTTATTCCTACCTTGGATAAACTGAAAAAGAAGCTATACAAAGACGAAACCAATATAAATATTAGCCGTGCCACCCTCCATAGAGTTGTTTGTAAAATGGGATTTAAATACCGCAAAATAGGCAAAAGACGCACTTGGAGATTTAATTACTTTCAAGAAATTAAAAGTTATAGGTTAGAAAACAGATCCATAATTTACCTTGATGAAACATGGTTCGATACACACGACACAGTATCCAAAGGATGGGTTGATTCCAGTCAAAACTGTTAGACGAAAGCACCTTCAAATAAAGGAAAACGCATTACCATATTACACGCTGGTTCAGAAGACGGATTTGTCCCAAACTGCTTGCTGTTGTCTGCAAAGAATATTAAGGATTCTAGCTTGGATTATCATGAGGATACAAGTGCAGAACGTTTTAAAACTGGTTTTAAAATTATCTTTTAAAAAATATTCCAAACAACAGTGTTATTATCATGGATAACGCAAGCTACCACAGCCGCCTGCTACACAAAGCACCAGCTTCATCAAGTTCAAAAACTGAAATCCAGGAATATTTGTAAGAAAATGATATTTATTTTGAATTCAGTTACAAAAAAAACGCATCTTTTGGAAGTCCTAAATTCATATGCAATAAAAAACAATATGTATGTGATAATTTGGCTGAACAGGCTGGGCACACTGTCTTACGGCTTCCTCCGTATCCCTGTATGTTTAACCACATAGAGCATTTGTGGAACCAAGTAAAATCAAAGATCAAAGCAGAAAATGTTACACCTACTTTAAGTCACAGTGTTATAAATTTGATAAAAAATGTAATTACTAACATACCAGTTGAGAGCTGGAAAAATTCACTACAGCACATTATAAAAATTGAGGACTTTACATTTCTATCCAAAACAACATAAATCCTATTGTAATTAATCTCAATGATGACTCTGATAGTGAAACAGAATTAGATTTAGATATTTAGATTAAAAATGTAATTATGTATAGATAATGCAGTTATAAATTTATTAAAACTTTGCATATATTTAATTTCTTAATGAAATTTTAAGATTATACTTACCTAAATAAACAATAAATTATAAATCTTTATATTATTAAAGTCCGTCCCCAATGTTCTATCCTTTAATACCTACCGATCCGCAGTTTTATTTCTGTCGGCAGTTATAATCCATAAATGAAGGCAAGAGCTAACACGGTATACTTTGGACAGACTATAATAGAGAGCAAATATGTTTTATATTTTTATGGCGGATTCATGTTTTAGTATGTTTTCGTTGAGATTCTCGCCTTAAAACTTTCTAGAAAATGGAACCACTTCGGTTCAGGTCCCGGGAGCTGGATCGAAGTGAAAAGTAACTTTGCTTCCAAATAAAATGTGCTGCTTTTTCTTCAAACGTCGACAAATTAATGCAGAAACATCTCTTTTTATTAGTAATAATTATTAAAGAAAGGCGACTTAGACCGGTGTCGATAAATTGTTGCTATAGTAATGTAACATAAAGCTGTCAGCTAATGGCTGCTTTAAACCTATAAAGATTTTTAATTTAATCCCTTTTTAGCCCTCTTTTTTTAATCCCTATAAGTACAGACATTAAATTATTTATTAAGTCAGTTCTAAAATATTACACTTACATAACATGCAAACTTTTCTTCCCTTACCACCTTCCCTGAAAGAGATATTACTCAAACATAATTGGTCGCTTGTTTTTTTTTCAGTATTATACATATACCAAATTTATAATTAATACCTATATCAAACAGAAGAAGTATATGCGTGTTGACACTCTGGAAGATTGCCAAAGGCTGCAAGTAAGTGGTGCATTAAGAATAATCTTGAACTTAATGTTAAGAAATCTTGTATAACTACTACTAAAATAAATTGCAAAAATTTTGACTGCTCTGTTGGTCAGAATCAGTTGGTGCGTGTACAGAGTTTTCGTGATTTTAGAGTTCGAGTAAATTCGAGGTTATATTTTGATATACAGGATTTTTTTATAATTGGGCATGGTTTTAAAGTTATTATTTAAAAGAATACAAAAAATAATAATAATAATAATATTTATTTCAAATTATGATACATATAACACAACACACAATGAAATGACGTCAACAAGGGGTTCAAAGAGCCCTAAAAACTTACAAATTTGGTACTCTCTTAAGCTATAAGGTTCTAAATCTTTTAACATTTTTTTAGCTCAGTTTTAAATTTCTTAATTGATTCAATTTTTTTATTCTCTCAGGTAAAGCAATGTACAATTTTATACACATATATTGGGGACATTTCTCAGTAAGTGTCAGCCTGTGTGTTGGATACCGAAGGTCTGACATTCTTGTGTCATATCTATGGTTAGCTGCTTGGTTAAAAGCATCTTTGTGCTTAAAGAGAAACATTAAGCACTCATAAATATAGAGAGCATACACAGTCATTAGATCTAACTATCTAAAAACAGTTCTACAACTTTGCAAATAGCCCATTTTTTAAATTATCCTCACTAATCTTTTCTGAATAACAAAAACGTTCTGAACCATACTGTCCTTTTCCCAGAAGATAATACCATATTTAAGAACAGATTCAAAATTTGCAAAATATAATATCCTGAGAGTACTCTCATTCATATATTTGCCCACGATTCGAATCCCATAAGAAATTGAGTTTAACCTTTTGCTTAAATTATTTATATGACATGCCCAGTCTAGATGTTTATTTATATACACCCCTAAAAATTTTGCATTTTCCAAAATTTCAACAGGATTGTCTAATTTTGAGTCTAATGTCATGTGCGATGGTTTGCAAGCATTGGATTGTTTTGTTCTAAAAAGTAATATATTTTTTGTCCTTATTTAAAATTAACTAATTTTTAGCAAACCATTCTGTAGCTAGATCAAAAAATTCTTTAGCTTTTAAAACTAGATTTTGCAAATTTTTACTGCTAATAATTAAATTTGTATCATCTGCATAAGTAACCAGATGTTGACATGAGGAGTTTATTAAAAGATTCAAATCGTTGACAAATATTATAAATAATATGGGACCCAATATGCTACCCTGTGCTATTCCTACACTATTTGACAACTCTTTGATTTACAACTTTTTCCTTCTTTAGTTACGCTTACTACCTGTCTCCTGTCATTTAAATATGTCGTTAGCCATTTTTTGCATTTCCTCTTATACCATACATTTCTGATTTTCGAACTAGAAGCCCTCGGTCCAGACAATCATAGGCTTTAGATAAGTCCAATAACATTCCCAGTATTAATTCACCATTTTCAAGTTGTTGCACAATAAAATGCATAAAATCAAATATGGCGGTCTGTGTTGATTTGCCATCAGTAAAACCATGCTGACAAGTACTAAACAAACAACATTTTTTTTTTAAATTAACCAATCTTTTACTCAAGGCTAGCTCAAAAAACTTAGAAAAAGCTGATAATAAACTTATTGGCCTATAATTATCCAGTTTTCCATAAACTGGTTTAATAAGTGCAATTTTTAAATTTTCAGGAAACACCCCAAGGCTAAAAGAATTATTTATTATATAACATAGAACCTTTTGCAACCCTCTAACTTCTATACCCTCCTCACAATACTCGTAGGAATCTCATCGATACCACTACTAGATTTATTCCTTAATTTTTGTGCTATTTCCTTAATTTCGTTCGGCGTCACCGGATATAAAAACATGGATTTTTTATTTTCTTTAATAGAGCACTCGAAAGGAATATTTACTAAATTATTTACATGGTTGGGTACAACTGAAAGGAAATATTTATTATATCTATTAGCCAGATGTTCTGGATCTGTCACCCCTAAAAGGGCAAAAAACACCCGTTTTAGAGGTTGTTTTTTTAAACTTATGAAAATGTTCTTTAGGCTATTACAGGTTACGTTTTTGGGTCGCGGATTTCGGTCCTAAAACCTTAAAACCTCAGCATCACCCCTAAAAGGGCAAAAAACGCCCTTTTGGTTGCTTTTTTAAGAATAATATTTAGAAAAATTATAGAAATTAATAAAAAATTTGAGCCTAAATTAAATTTTCGGGGAATTCAACAACCTCTAATCATCCCTAAAATATCGTACAATTTTTTGATATAATAAAAAAATACAAAAGAAACCCCCAAAAGGGTTGTGAGGAGTACTTGTGTTTCCTTAGGGGAAGAAAATTTTTTTTGGTCGTGAAATGGCTATTTATCCAAAATTTTAGGCAAGCAAAATTTTTTTTGCATTTTTTTAATTGTACGATGGGTAATTGTCTCGAAAGTTGCCTTCTCTCCGATTTTGGCCAAATTTGGTATACAGAGGTTTTTTGGGGCGCTGATTACGAATCTGAAAAAATATTTTTTCGGCAACGTTTCGGTTTCGAGATATTGAAAATCAAACTAACATCATTTTCACTATATTCTCCCTTCTTTTTGTACACAATTCTTGATTTTTACACTAAAGTGGCACACATTATTTTATAAACAACTTTTAAAACCTTGTTTTTATTTATTTTTCACATTTTTTCATTAAATTGCGAACTTTCATGTTCAGCAATGTTTGCTTATAAAATAACTAGTGTATACATGGTTGCGGCCACGTTGGGATGTGTGGAAGTGGATGTTTGCAATTAAATGGAAAAAAGGTGTAAAATAAATATAAAAACAATTTTTTAAAAGGTGTTTGTGAAATATTGTGTGCCAATTTAGTGTAAAAATCAATAATTCTGTGCAAAAAGAAGGAGGAATAGTGTAAATAAGGTTAGTTTAATTTTCAACTTTGATGATGAATATCTCGAAAACGAAACGTTGCCGAAAAAATATGTTTTCAGATTCTTAATCAGCGCCCCAAAAAACCCCCGTTTACCAAATTTGGTTAAAATCGGAAAGGAAGCAACTTTCGAAACAATTACCGTACGATATTTTATGGGGTTTCATCCCCAATGAATTACCCCAAAATTGAATTTAGGCTCAAATTAATATAATGTCATGAAAAATACAAATTTTTATCAATTTCTATATATTTTTTTAAGATTATTTTAGCCTTTTAGGGGTGACGCTGAGGTTCAAGGATTTTGGGTCTCTAAAATTCGGAATTAGCGACCCAAAAAACGTGCTCTGGAATTATTTTCTAGGTATCTTATGAGCATTTTTATATGTTTTTAAAGATTTTTGTTAAAAAACCGAAAAAAGGGTGTTTTTGCATTTTTGGGAGTGATGTCAGAATTTCCGAGCTGCGGGACCTCGAAACGGCAACCCAAAAAACGTACCCTGAAGGTAGTCTTTACTTGCAGGAAATTGGGCACCCAGGACCCGCGTTTTGAATGGACTAATAGTATCTAAGGCCAAAGTAATCCAGATTAAAAAAATAATAACTGGTACGAGATAAACTATACTGCAAAAGAAAAACTATATTGTTTATTTTGACGTCTGTATAATATAATTTGTATTTATGACTTCTAGGTACTATCAGCTGTAGGTACGCCCCGGAATACATCTACACATTTTTATGCGACACACCTGTCCATATAATGTATAATAGACACAAAACAAAAGGTAGTCTGTTTATTGTTTACACTATTGTTTGTATGCATTGTTTAAAACGTAAATTGTTATACCACTTCTCGATAACGAAATCTGAGTAAGCGAGGCAATTTTAATTCTACCCAACACTCATTGTCAGTAAGCAACAATCCGTAATCGGAAAACGATTAAACCTTTTAATAAGTGTATAATATAAATAATTACTTACAAGTGCAAACTTAGTAGAATAAGAGTTTTGTGCTTTACTGGCTATAATTATTAAGTAAGTACTAGGGTTTTAAAAAAATTGCAATAGATAAAGTAGTATCCTCTTTTCTACCCCTAAATTTATACTTGTAATTTATTAAAGATCTTTATCTTCATTTACAAAAATACTTATATATTATTTTATGATTTTATCTAAAAATAAACACGCATTGTAAGAAAAATTTATTCAAAAATTGCAAAGTAAGTACATTAAGAATTTTTTTCTTCAGATAGGTGACTTAATTCCGAAACAATATATTGCATTAATTTTAATGTTTTATAAATATATTATTCCTGAAATTTAAAACGCTTTTACTTTTTTACTTTGAGAGAAGTAATGTTATCGTAAAAAATCGAACCTTGCAGTATTTGTATATCTTCATGTTTTTGTGGTCCCTAGAGGACAAAAAAACATGGAATCCTATTTCGAGGGCTCCAGAGAAAAATTGGATTATATTAGGTTATACGTTATGTTATTTTCAAGGTTCCTAGGGTCAAGTAATTTACAAAGCAGATTATTTTATTCATATAGTTGTTTTTATTTAAAAGAAGGTGGGGTTAATATTTTTTTATTAGACTTTTAATATACCTTTTCATTTTTTTGGATTAAAATTACATTTGGCCTTAATTTATATGTTCTTTTTTCTTAGTACAAAAAAGGAACAAAATGTTTTTTTTTATTAATATTTTTGGTCAAATTTTATTTTCATGAGCTTAAAAGTGTATTGCGAATTAGCGTTAAACACATTTTCAGTTTTTTTAAATTAATCAACTTGACAGTTTTTTTGTATATTTTCTATCACATTAATATACCTAACTGGAATGTTATTGTATTTAAAGACAAATCATTGATTAAGGTATCTGCAAGAAATACAGGAAAATGTCAATGATAAATAATGTCATCTTTATGGCTGTCATTATATTTTTTTGCAGATATTAGTTTTGAAAGGTGTCAAAATTGTTCATGATTGTTAATTATGTGTTATTTTTATAATAAGACTGTTAATAATGTCAATTAACAAAGCGTTAGATGGAAATGTAGTGTACTATTGTGGCAAAATAATAAGTTATTAATCAAATAATCAGTTGCTACAAGAGGATTACTTAGTAATTTTTAAAAGCACTGTTTCGTTTATGTTACACTGGTAAATATTGACATTATTACCTATTAATATTTTAAAAAAGACCAAATTAATGATAAACGTCAAATATATTTTTAATTACAAAAATAAAATATTCGTAAAAGAAACATATACAGTATTACTTTAAAACAATGCATTTATGTTTTTATTAGTATTTTTTAAAAAGTTATATGCGAATCCCATAATTCTATTTTCATGCCCTGGAAGTTAATAATCAGCAAATCGTAAAAGTGCAAAATCTTTGAAATTAAATAGCTTTAAATGTTTTTTTATTATGGTTTTCTTATTTCCATTGCCAGGCCCTAGGCGGACTAGGCGGCCGCCTAGGGCCCGGGCGCTCAATAGGGCCCGAAATTCACTCTATAACTAAAAATCTTTTGGCAACCTCGCGCAGTATATTTAGTTTTGTTAATAAAGAAGTTTTTTTGTTTTCGCTTTATATTTTATTTAACTATAAAATTCTTTTTCACAAAATTATATTGCATTTATTTTTACCTAACACACCAGAACTCCACCGAAATATATCCTCCTACAACTAAAGACTTTTAAAAAAATACGTTTTGGGTTAATTTTTATTTACTTAATAATAAACATATTCATTCCCAACTCAAACACCTACCAAAAATAAAAATTATTAGCTGTATAATTTTTTTATTATTTAGAAAAAAAAGTAAAAAGTTAATTTGGGCGTGGCAACCAAAAAAAATTCGCCTGCGGCGCTATTACATCCTTTCTCCTTGAAGGGCCCCATACCTACTGCCGCCTAGGGTCCGGTAGAACCTTAAACCGTCGCTGTTTGGAGATATGTTCCAGACAAATTAATAATTTAAATTATACATTTATTGAAATAAACATTTAAACCAATTGGTTCTCTGTTAAAGACAATGTATGATCAACATTTTTAATAAATATAACCCTTAATCCTTTTTTGACATTTGTTGATCATAGAGCATTTTACAACTTTTTACTTAATTTATGTATTACATAGAATTTATCATCACATCTGAATGATTAAACCGTGAATAAAGCTTGTTAGTCGCCTAAACCAAAGATTCAGTGCTATGATGTAGATCTAGGGGTATATAACCCCAGGGTTATTTAACTTAAACGTTACATCATAGAACTGATTTTCTTATACGGTTACTCTATCGCCTAAACTGACTGACGTCAGATAGTTCAACACTGTGGTATTACCGGTTTACGTTTATCACTTAATAGCATTTTGCGGGATTCGTTTTGCTTAGTTGTTGCCTATAGTGGTCGTCCATTATTCACGGGTTGTTTTAGCATTTTTTTAACCCTCCCTCCTCCCTGGTGATACGTGGTGGGGTTTAAGATTTACCATCCTCCTCCCCTTCCTACCCGAAATTACTTTTATTTTTTTAGTACAAAGTATCTTAAAAATGTTAGAATATTATCATCTTTAATTACAGGTAAGTATAATCCAATTTAACACCAACGGCAAGTTAAGCTTACACGACGAATTTTTATAAATTGCGCGTTTAACGACAAAATAAATACACGTGATATTTCACTACACCCCCATCTCTCCCTGTGATATTTCGTAATTTTTGTCGAACCCCCTTTTCCCTCTTTCGAACCACGCGTAATTAATGGACGACCACACACTCGTATTCTGCTTTAAGTTTTTTGGGAGATTTTATGTTCTAATAGCATTTTTTTTTATTTAAGCCGGTAAAAACAATGGTTCTATGGGGTTAAACATACAGTGATACGGAGGAAGCCGTAAGACAGTATGCCCAGCCTGTTCAGCCAAATTATCACATACATATTGTTTTTTAATTGCATATGAATTTAGGACTTCCAAAAGATGCGTTTTTTTGTAACTGAATTCAAAATAAATATAATTTTCTAACAAATATTCTTGGATTTCAGTTTTTGAACTTGATGAAGCTGGTGCTTTGTGTAGCAGATGGCTGTGGTAGCTTGTGTTATCCATGAAAATAACACTGTTGTTTGGAATATGTTGAAAAGATAATTTTAAAACCAGTTTTCAAAAAGTTTTGCACTTGTATCCTTATGATAATCCAAGCTAGAATCCTTAATATTCTTTGCACACAACAGCAAGCATTTGGGACAAATCCGGCTTCTGAACCAGCGTGTATTATGGTAATGCGTTTTCCTTTATTTGATGTGCTTTGGTCTGACAGTTTTGACTGGAATCTACCCATCCTTTGGATACTGTGTCGTGTGTATCGAACCATGTTTCATCAAGGTAAATTATGGATCTGTTTTCTAACCTATATATTTTAATTTCTTGAAGGTAATTAAATCTCCAAGTGCGTAATCTTTGCGATTCCATTACAGGTGACAATGTTAGTACGAAGAGTTATTCTGTCTGCAACACAAGGTAGCTTGCCGCTTGAATGATAGTCAATCACCAGTAGCACAGGATTATCGACAGTTGATGAAGTATAGTTCTTGAAATGATTCAGCCATTGTAAATATAAATCCGTGTTGATAAATCCCAATCAGATGTCATACCCATATTTTCTATTGGAGCTCCATCCATAAGTTCACTCCTTCTTCTTTAGAGGAAAAATAAATGCAGGCGGCATATAATATCCAGTTACACTAACACAGCAAACAATGGTTATAATTTGACTTCGTTCTTTAAAACATTTTTTTATTTAGGGCTATAACTTTAGGTATTTTTTAGACATTGTGCTGATGCCACCGTCGTCCATATTAATTATTCGTCCTGTAGTAAAGTTATATTTTTCTTGACACTCTTTTAAGTTTGTATAAAATATATCTACATGCACTTGATTTAAAAAATGGCTCTTACTATGCTTGTAGGTGTAGTTTGCTTTAAAGGTAAATAAGGATGCCGTTTTATAAACCCATAGACCCATGTTTTTCCAGCCATTTATGTTCTTTTATTAAATCTGTTCAATATTTTCTTTACTTTCGCAAATTCGTTTTTTTTTTCGATTTCCTGTCTTCAATCAAATTTTCAGCTGTATTATTCTCTGGAGTACAGAGAATAATACCCCACATGACTAGTAATTGCATTTCTATTGATTTTATTATTGGATAAACCTCGTGTTGCGATTTTTTCGCAATTTTTTAATTCTTTTTTGTGCGAAAAGAGTATTTTAAAAGAAACTTTACTACAACTTTATTTCATTTACCTTCTTAGTCAGTTTCCATCAGTAAGGAAAAACATGACATTCGCATGTCATTGTTTTAAGAATAACCGAACTTCTTTACTAAAGGGTTAAAAGAATAAAGTCTACAAAATGCAGTTTTTGTTAATTTTTTCGCAAAGATCCCATAAACCTTTCAATGTGTGGTTTAACTTTCTTTGGCCACATACGAACTCTCTCAGAAGATCCATATATTTTTGGTTAATCTTCTTAGCAATACCCTTCAAAAAATGACCATATACCTACAAAATTACCATAATTAAACCCTGACGTCACGACTGAGCTAATCAACATTTTTTTAACAAGAACAGTGTAGGTATAACAATTATTTTGAAGTTAAGGATTCCAAGGTTCACGATTTATAAATAATTTACTTAAATAAATTAGTCCATATTTTTGACAGTGAGTAATAAAATGTCCTGATAATTTATTAATGAATATACTAAGTATGATAAAATGTGTGGTTTTCAAAAGCAATTAAAAATTTTCCTAACAAATAGTTCAGTAATATTATTTGAAAGAATCGACATACATAAAAACTAAGGAGCATTTTCACAGTTCAGTTTGAAGATCGAAAAAAGTAGACTAGCTCTTATAGTATATAAAAAAGTATATTCTTTAAAAATATACACATTATTTTAGTTATCTTAAATATTTGCTTCCTATCACATCACAATTTTTCAATCTAATGTTATATATATATATATATATATATATATATATATATATATATATATATATATATATATATATATATATATATATATATATATATATATATATATATATATATATATATATTTTAGAAAATTTAAATTAGAATAGTCTATAAATTTAAAAACCTATAAAAGAAATGGTCGTCAGTTCTTTTACATTTATGGGTTTCAAAAGTAAAAACACAGCCAACAGTAAACATCAGTAAAAAATCTATGTTTTACTGTGATTTTGTTGATCTTTTAATACATTACTAAAATGAGTGAATATAAACAGTTAGAACTTTAACAATTAAAATTAAAAAAAAGAACCGGTTTAATATCAATTACTAGATTTTTTAAATGATCATTTAAACAAGGAATAAAGATACATAAAAAAGTAAATGATTATTAAATTATGTCTAGGAATTGTATCAAAATCCTAAGAATTATAAATCACCCGAACCAAAAAAACATTTTAAATTGAGATAGGACTGTCCCGACTACATCGAAACAGAATTTAGTAATAAGTTTTTACAAACCTTACAAGCCATATTAATTTTTTAAAAATATAAGTTGAACTACCTCTCTTACAATGTGGTATTTTGATATTATCTGTTATTATCTATAATTTTGATATAAAAATCTTTACTTATAAATTAATATAAATAATATAAATATTTATATAATTTAACAGTCAAGTATAAAAACATAATATTTTTGCGAAGCTGGGCACAATATTAATTAATATATGTTCAGTGCCATCAAGAACATTATGCACGTAATAGCTCCCCTCAAAAGTATTTTAAGGTTTGTTTATTTCTATTTGAATACCAATATTTTCAGACACTAATTATTAAACCACGATTATAACAAATAATACTGCCCCACAAAACAAAAAGTTGACGGTCCCAATGACTTGACTATGGTATCTTTATGTGAATCCGGGGTCAGTTTGACCTCATGGGATCAAACTAACCACGGATTCTCTCTCAAATTTAGTTGCCATTAATTTTGCAGATTTGACTTTTAAATGCCCTTGACCTTGACATAATGGAGTCAAACTGACCCCGGATTCGGACTCAGCAACCCCAACAACATAAAGATACTATGGTCAAGTCTTTCGGACAATTTGAATGCGTTTAATTTTACAACTTTGACCTTAAAATGCTCTTGACCATGACCCGGTGAGGTTAAAATGAACTAAGAACTTTTGTTAAAAAATGTTGCAATTTAGTTTACGATTTTTTGCAAAGTACTGTAATTAAAAAAAAAACATATATGTGATTAGCAAGTCCTAAAAAAAAACAAAAATCTAAGTAATGAAAGCATATTATAGTGCGTTTGACTAATTTTTATTGATCATCTTTTAAAACTATTTATTTATGTTACTTATAGTTACATAGAAGCAAAAAATACGCATTTAATAATAATTATTGTTATCTTAAAAGGCCATGACTTTACGCCATGAATGTTATCAATATTTAATAAGCGTCAAACATTAAATAATATTTTCTTCTCAATAAAATAAATAATATAATTATAATATATATATATATATATATATATATATATATATATATATATATATATATATATATATATATATATATATATATATATATATATATATATATATATATATATATATATATATATATATATATATATATATATATATATATATATATATATATATATATATATATATATATATATATACATATTATTTATTGATCCTATTATTTAAAGCACAGGGTGATCCACAAAATCCTTACTTTTTTTATTTCACGTTACAAAAACGTGTTAATAAAGTTTTGGGTTTAAAAAAAAATAAGTATTTTGGCACTATAATTTTTGTGTATATAGGGTGTCGCGTAAATGCGTAAACAAACAAAGTTATACATATTTTAAAATGGGGTACCCTGTATATTTATATCATACCATTATGTGATAGATCTTTAGACGCTGATTTCAAAAATATATTACACTTTATAGTTATTTTTATTATTATGGGCAGAAAACGCAAAAATTACTTAGATAGTCAGAGCATGCATGGCCATCGTATTTTTGCCTAGCTTGATTTTTCGATAAAATAACACGATTAACAGTAACTACAAAATTAACACTACTAAAGAGAATTAAAAAAACACAAATAAACCAGAACTAGATAACTTTATATTAGCAAAAAGCAATAACGTAGGTTATAGAAGGAATTATTGTTTTTATTTGTTATATTCAGCTAAATGTTGAGAAGTGATCAACATTCATTTGTATACATAGTTAATAACCCTTATTAATTTTTCTAAAGCTTTGCTAATCCCGTTAGGGTAATAACATTTATATTGAGTGTTTCCATCCTATGTCTATAATAAATTTTATTTTTTAAATGACCCCATAAAAAGTGTCTGGACCTGTAAGATCTGGATTATAGGCTGGCCATGTTATTGACCCGTTTCATCCAATCCATCTAGGGTATTTGTTGTTGAGGTAATTTCTAACTCGCGCAATGTTATGGGGAGGCGCTCCATCTTGTTGCCATATAGTTTGGATTGCTTTGTTAAGCGGCATATTATCCATGAGTTCTTCTACGTCTTCTCTTAAAATCGTTAGATACCTATGGCGAGTCATTGCACCCTTATAAAATATAGGACCCATAATTTTATTCTTTTCTGATCCCACACCAAACATTGACAGAACGCCAATTTCTAAATGTTTTTCTGGATTTTCTGTGTAATAATGTAAATTTCTTCTGTTGGGCACCCCCGCTGTCGTATAATATAATTAATCAGTCCATAAAATGTTTTGAAAAAAAAGTGGGTCTTTCTCCAATATTTCCATCATTAGCCCACAAAATACTAGCCTTTGAGCTTTGTTTGCCGAGTAAGATGCTGAACTTTTTTCAATTTAAAAGGATAACATTTATGTTTGCTTAAAATTCTTCAAATTTTTCCAAAACTCTTATGCAAATCACAAACTCCGTCACGTATAGAGTTTAAAGGATTCTCTAAAAAATATGATAATATTAACATGACCAAAATTTTTAAGACGCCGAGATTTTTGGGTAGAAACTTGGCCCTTATTTTAAATTAGTGTTTTTAATTTTTTTTAACTCTATTAAATGGAATAAAATCCTGCCTGCATTTTAAATTATAATATAATATTAATAACCTCAGGTTTTATTAGATCGCAAATTTTTAAAATACTCCCAAATATACGATATTACCGCCCCTGCTTCAGGACGTTTCAAGTATTTTTTTTACTTGTGTCCTAAAACCTTTTTACATACGAAATTTCAAGTTTTTATTCCCTTGGGAAATGCCACATCATTTTAATAAGTCAATGAGTGAGTCAGTCAGCCAATTAGTCAGTCAGTAGAAAAAGAGGCTAACCTTTAAAGATGGAATTGTGTCTACTTCTAAAGGAAAAGCCGAATTATTTGCCAAACAATTTGCTGTCAATTCTACCCTTGATCCTTCTACTAATCTTCCTCTTCCAACAGTTGCCGCTGTTTCTTATAAAACATCCGATATCATTTATAAAGTCAAACAGATCAAGCGTATTCTTTCTTCTCTTAAAACTGGGCTGGATGGCATACCAGCAATTTCCCGGAGAGCTGGAAAGCTGCACGTGTGCAACCTGTCCCCAAAAAAGGATGCAAAACTTTAACTACAGAATGTAATAATTCCCAAATCTTAAAGTTTTTCGAAAAAACACAAGATCTTACATAAAAGACAATATGGATTCCGACACATAAGATCCACAGCTGATCTTCTTTCCTTTGTCTCACCCAATTGGAACAAGTTCCTTAAATTCCTTGGTGAATCCCAGATCGTTGTTCTTGACATATCCAAAGCTTTCGATCAGGTCTGGCATGAGGAGCCAATAAACGTCTGTCTTACGGTCTTCCACCTAAGCTTTGCTCTTGGCTCTCCAGTTTCCTTTCTAATCGACGTATATCTAGTTGGTGATTCTTCCAGTTTTTACCAAATTAATACTAGGGTGCCCCAGGGCTTAGTACTAGCACCCACCTGTACCTGTACCTGTTTCTTCTACACATTAACGATCTTCTCTCTTCCACAATCAATCCCATTGATAGTTTTGCTAACGATAGTACCCTCCAGTCAAACATTCAATTTCTCAAGCCAGTCAATAAGCCTGATGTAAAAATCTCTCTCACAAGACCTCAAATTTATCTTGGATTGGGGTGCCAAAAATCTTGTTTAGTTCAATGCCTCAAAATAAAGCCTGCCAATGCTCATCCGTTACATATGAGCGGCCAAGTTTTGCAAAACAAAGTCGTTTAATCTTGTCGGAGTTACTTTTGAGACTAACCTCAACTGGCACAAACACATTACATCCATAGCCTCGGCAGCTTTAAAAAAGCTTGGATTCCTCTTTCAAGCCAGGAAGTGTTTCTCTTCTTCCAATCTGTATACTCTGTTTGTATCCCCAAATGAGACCCTCTTTAAAATATTGTTCTCATGTCTGGGGAATGGCGGCTCCTACAACACTTAGCATTCTGGACTCCATTTAAAAAGGAGCCGTTCGTCTTATTAATGATCCCACGCTTACAGAAAGGTTTCCTCCTCTTGCTCACCGTCGAGCTGTAGGTGATCTGTTGCTCTTCTATAAGTATTTTCACGGTTTCTGCTCAGAGGAGTTGGCCAGTATAATTCCTCCTTTGGCAGCTCCCAACAGAGCAACACGTAGTGCAACTTCTATGCATCCTTTTACAGTACAACTAGAGAGGACTAGAACTATGAAACTTGCTACCCGCAGAAGTTTTTTCTTCTCCTCCCAGTCTCCAAATATGTAAGTCCCGTGTGAACAAACTCCCTCTCACCACACTTAAGACACCCACGGTACGTTAGTACTTAGGCATCAGCCTTCGTGGACTGTCCAAAGATAAAAAAATGTGATATGAACATTTTGTGAGTCAGGCCGAAACTTGGCATGCCGCACTTCCATGCGCCTAGATTCAAAAAAATGTTTTTATTATAGTATGAGTTTATCGTGAGAAAAAAATCCCAAAAAAACTCAGAAAACGCTTTAATTTACCAAGAAATATCTTTTTATTAAAGTATGAGTTTATCGTAAAAAAAATCTAAAAAAACGCAGAAAACGCTTTAATTTACCAAGAAATATCGTATTTAAACTAACTATCATATTTGTTTAAATACTTAAAAAAAAATATTTTTATTGGTCGATAATGATATAATTTTCATAATTGCTGGAATTATCTCGGTTGGTTATTATACTAGTTATAAATGTTATAAATTATTTTTTCAGTATTTAGATTTATCAACTACAATAAAATTATAGTTTTTACTATACTCGTAGACGCACAAAACAATGCCAAATTTTTGGTTATAGGCTTGGACGCTCGCTTTCTGGGATAGGCTATTTGAGAATGCGAAAAATAAAGTGTCAGTTACTGTTATCATTATAAATTAAGAGTTTAAAAATGGTTATTAGTGATGAGCGAGACCGGTCTTGGTCTTGCGGTCTTGGTCTTGGTCTTGCAGCAAGACCAAGACCGAGACCAAGACCGCCTTTTCGCTTGCAAGACCAAGACCAAGACCGGGGTATGCAAGACCAAGACCAAGACCGAGGAGTGCGAGACTACGCAAGACCAAGACCGACTTGCAAGACTCTTGCACTTCTGCGATTTTTTTTTAATATTATAATATTTAATTTTTATATTCAATATACAGAGGTATTTCATACAGGCATAACAAAAAATGTGTCAAGAACTGCTAAAAAAGGCGATTATTTAATAAGTAACAGGTTTCTTTAGTTAAATAATAATTAATCACTTTGTTCTTTTATACAGTTTTCTAACAACGCTAACGAGTAAATTTAATAACATGTTTCAAAAAAATAAGATTGTGACTTAATAGTCCGACAAAGCCCGATATCTCCGAAACCGTTCACGACAGGGAAAAAATAGGGGTACAAAAGTTATAGAAGCTAAAAATTACTTTCATATCCCTTATGTTTTTTTTATTAGCCTAGTGATACCACTTTCCACAATACAAAAAAACATTATTTTTGTTCCACACTGTAAGAAGTGGCACCATTCTTAAAACTAAGATATAAATGTAAAAGAGATGGATTAATAAAAAATATTATTTTCATGTCATATAGAAATTTTTTATATATAAATAAATTTTAAATATCATTTTCGGCTTAGACGGAAAATGATATTAAAAACCATCTACGTTGATATTGTTTCTATAAGACAGTTGAACAATTTGCAGCATAATATACGGGGTGGTGATTTTTTAAATGGATTTATCGCCATAATTTTTTTATTTTAGATTAAAAGCTAAAAATAAGGCAGTTTTCTTGAGTGACAGTGAAAATTTAAAATAGAAAATTTCACATTTTACGCCCTTTTTTTCTATAACTTTTGTATGTTCAGTTTTTAACCATCATGAACGGTTTCGGAGATATCAAGCTTTATCACACTATTGAGCCACCTTGTATATTATGCAAAATGTTTATAAAGTATTTGTGCCAACTTTGTACGGCAAATGTTTGGTTTATTTAAGGATAAAAGTTTATATGAACTGAAAATTTTCCTAAATAACTTTTTTTGAATCAGGAACCAATGTTTACATATTAGAATCATTTTCACGGAAATTTCACATCTGGTTGAAATTAAAAAAAAAATTCTGCTCACACAGTACACAGATTTGTTTTAAGTTTATATGCTTCTTTAAAGAAAATTTAAATATTTTATCACTAAAATATTTCTATTTGCCACCAAATGTATAAAAGCAGGTTGGGACTTAAGTTTACTAAAAATGAAGAGCTATAAATAAATAAACCCCAACATTTAAAATATGCTTTTTAATCAAATAATTTGTACGTGTAAGCTTTAATTAGGTATATTTTAAAATTTTAATGCAAAAAATATAGTCGCCATCTTTATTTATTTTTAAGTATTAAAAAATATATTTTATTCAAGATTACTTTCTTTAAATTATTACTACCAAAAAAAAGCAAGACCAGCAAGACTCTTGCAGCAAGACCAAGACCAAGACCGGGTGGTGCAAGACCAAGACCAAGAACAAGACCTTCCTTTGGCTTGCAAGACCAAGACCAAGACCAGGCTTGCAAGACCAAGACCAAGACTAGCCCGGTCTTGGTCTTGGTCTTGCTTTGCTCATCACTAATGGTTATTTATTAACGTAAGCTGAAAATAATAATTAATTTATTTAAAAATCCGTAAATAAAAATGCATCTTTTAAAGGTTTGTCACGTGACACAAAACTCTCCTATTGGTCGAGTACTTGCGCCTGCTTGTGATATATTAGATTTTAAAACTGTTTTAATAAGAAATTTTCTATATTATCCATTATTTTTGTGTGATGTATTTGCAACATTTTACAAATTCTGTCAAGTTCTTTTACCATGGACAACGATTTTGTAAAACCAGACAGCAGAAACCTGCCCCAAGTCGACGCAATCATGGTCGGATTATTTTTTAAAAATAATTCCGCCTTTTATGCTTCGGAGCTAAAAATGTGAAAACAGCAAAGTAAGTATAATAACACTTTAGTGCTAACTTAAAATAATATTATAAAAAAGTAAAATAATGAGGAACTTCCACAGCAAGCAAGAACTTTTATAGGTTATAAATGTTAAGTTAGAAGAAACAAGTTAGTCGGGATCTTTTAGTGCAATGCTTATTGAAATCATAAGACTCTGTAGCTACAATTTTTAATTGATATTATGGAAAACAGCGGTAATATTCGAAGCGAGTTCGGAAGAGACATTCTGTTAAAAACATTAGAGGTATTATAACCTCAAATCAGTAACGAAAATATTTACATTCTGGATCCCTCCGAGAAAGTTGCAACCACTTTCGGCGCACTTCGAGATTTTTTGGAACACTTACAAATAGTTTTTGCGGAGTTTTTAACAATGTATTTGTACATTTTGAAACAGCAGACCATTTGTAAATCATTTGGTTACATAAATTACTGATAAATTGTAAATCCAATTAAACTTTGTTTTTTTTGCAACAAATGTATGTGAATGATATGTACCTATATCTCTTCTTTCAGTTGTTTGCAAAGTAATGGAAAAATTCATTAATTCCCAAATTTTAAAGTATCTGGAAAAACATAAGATCTTACATGATAGACAATATGGATTCCGTCACAGTAGATCCACAGCTGATCTTCTTTCCTTTGTCTCGCACAACTGGAACAAGTCCCTTGAGTTTCTTGGTGAATCTCAGATCGTTGCTCTTGACATATCCAAAGCTTTCGATCAGGTCTGGCATGATGGGCTTCTTAACAAATTTCCTTCTTACGGTCTTCCACCTAAGCTTTGCTCTTGGCTTTTCAGTTTCCTTTCTAATCGACGTATATCAGTTAGTGTAGATGGTCATTCCTCCAGCTTCTACCAAATTAATGCTGGGGTGCCCCAGGGCTCAGTGCTGGCACCCACGCTGTTTCTTCTACACATTAACGATCTTCTCTCTTCCACAATCAATCCCATTCATAGTTTTGCTGACGATAGTACCCTCCACTCTAGTATTCAATTCCTTAAGCCACCGTGTAATCCTGATTTCGAAAACAAGCGCAGGTCAATGCAGATATCTCTTTCACAAGACCTCAAACTTATCTTGGATTGGGGCGCCAAAAATCTTGTTCAGTTTAATGCCTCGAAAACACAGTCATGTTCCCTGTCGCGAAGAAAGTCTGCAAATGCTCATCCCTTACATATGAGCGGCCAAGTTCTGCAGAACAAAGAGTCGTTTAATCTTGTCGACGTTACTTTTGAGAATAACCTCAACTGGCACAAACACATTTTATCCATAGCTTCGGCAGCTTCAAAAAAGATTGGATTTCTCTTCCGAGCCAGAAAATATTTCTCTTCTTCCAATTTGTACACACTGTATGTATCCCAAATCAGACCCTCTTTAGAATATTGTTCTCATGTCTGGGGAATGGCGTCCCCTACAACACTTAGCATTCTCGACTCCATTCAAAGAAGAGCCGTTCGTCTTATTAATGATCCAACGCTCACAGAAAGGCTTCCTCTTCTATAGGTATTTTCACGGCTTCTGCTCAGAGGAGTTGGCCAGTATAATTCCTTCTCTGGCAGCTCCCAACAGAGCAACACGTTATTGTCTGTGGTTTTATCAAAAAATATATGCAAAACATTTATATTTATCTGTAAACTGACTTTTTAATTACAAGGTATGACATCCCAATTATGTGGAGAACTTTAAAATACCTGTTTAGTCTATTTTTTTAAAGGCTAAAGGGGCACTTTTTTCTTACGCAATTTAAATTACTTTTAATTGCTTTAGTAATGTTTTGTTGTTACTAGAGCAATTAAACGTACCTTATGTATCAAAAGTGATACTTTATGTCATACAAATGTACATAATTTGCTGGATATCAACTTTGTTAAAGAAAAGTTTTACATATTAATAAACAAAACAATTTTTTTCTGAAAAATTTTAGAAAGGTCTGTAGTATACAGGGTAACGACAAAAAATTCATTTTTTGATATTAATAAATCCATATATCTCAAGTATAAAAAAAAGTTATTTAAAAGAATTCTTTAAAACTATGTATTTACTTACGAAATCACAGCTAACGCATTGGGTATACCAATCAGAACTAATAGAAAAAGAACTAAAATTATTTAGAGAAATTTTTTTATTGACTTGAAGTGAGATCACTGTTGTAACCACCTATAATTTAAACATGCAGACTCGCTCACTAAAATGGCACCTGTTACCTGTCGGAATTGACATTTTTTTAATATTATGTGCAAAGTCTAAGCTACTCACGGTGAAGCTGATTTTTCACTATTTTCGGCAAATAAAAATAAATTATAAATCTGCTTCATCTCACTCATTAACTAGCCTTTAATATATTTTTAAGTAAAATACTTTCTTCATTAGTTTAGTAAGAATTTTTGTTTTTTTATCTTCATTTTGGAAATAATGAAATATCAAAATTGGGATTGAAAAATTTTATAAATGACGCAAAGTTGAAACAACTTTTACAGCTAAAAACCATTATTATAATAGTTAAAAACCATATTTAAAAAACCCAGAATCTTGCCAATAAAAATACAATGCACAGTTGTGTGGCAGTAACTGCTGAAAAATTCTAAGACAGCCACCTAACTGTGAATCTTGTATTTTTATTGTTAACATTCTGTTGTCCTAATTATGATAGGTACTTACGGCCGAGTGACGATTGCGTTGTTAAACTTAGCAATGGACTTAGCAATTGTTAAAAGTTAACAACGGTTTAGAATGTTTAACAAAACGTCATTGTTATTCAATGATTTTAGTAGGCAACTTGCCAAAATCTGACATTCTGTTATTCTAAACCGTTGTTAACTTTTAACAATCGCTAAATCCATTGCTAAATTTAACAACGCGATCATCATATCAGGCCGTTAGTATACAAGAGTCACACTTAGGTGGCTGTCTTAGATTTTTTCAGCAGTTACTGCCACACAATTGTGATTTGTATTTTTATTGGCAAGATTCTGGGTTTTAAAAATATGGTTTTTAACCATTATAGTAATGGTGTTTATCTGTAAAAGTTGTTTTAACTATGCGTCATTTATAAAAAAATTATCCATTTTAATATTTCATTATTTTCCAAAATGAAGTTAAAGAAGCAAAAATTCTTATAATAATATTAAAAGAAAGTAAGTATTTTAATAAAAAAAAAACGTTTAAAAGGCTTAAACGAATTATTTTTTAAAGTTTTTTATTTGTTAAAATTAGTGTAAAAGTTAACTTTCTCGCAGGTGGCTCAGACTTTGAACATAGAGATAAAACTACTTTAAAAACAACTTTTCCTCTAAATTTTTTTTCTTTTTTAAAAGTCTCTTAAATAATGCTGTGTTAAAAATTTAAAAAGTATGTTTTTGTAATATGTATGCTCCTGCAGACTAATTTTTAACATATTTAAACTATTGTATTAAGATTGGAGCGACTATTGCGATGATCGCAGAATAGTTATAGCGTGCCGATAATTGCTAGCCCTGATCGCCAGTCGGAGTGTTTTGCTTACAGCGAGTATTCTGTATGTAAAAAAAGACAAATTCACCAAGACTTTCCAAAGATCCCAACTAGAGTAAATGCAGGATACTCCAAAGTAAAAAATCAGGCGACCTGAAATTCTTGTTTTCCCGACGTTGCTAGCTCCCGGACCAATAGTCGCCCGAAGGAAAAGAAAAAACAATAGGAAATGTATTAAGCAATGGTGCGAAGATCATTGGGCTACTATCGCTCTGCGATCATCGCAATAGTGGCTCCTAGTAAAATGTACCTATGTTTGCCTATATGTATTTTGTTCGTTTTAAAATGCGTTTTTTTTACAAGTTTGTTTGGTAAAGATAGATATTTCTATAAATTAATTACCATTTTATTTTCAAAAGGTGTAATAAAATACATAGATATAAAATTAAAATCATTAAATGTAGGATAATTCTTTTAATACATAAAACATTACATTAAAGTGGATTTTATTAAATAATCTGCCACCAGTTTAGACTGAAAACGAACAACATATTCACATTCTTTTTCTACGAAGATACATAATCAAGGTTACCAAACAATATTCGATAACTTAATGTTTTTGATTCTGTATTTGCTATGTTCTTGCTTCCTTTATTGAAAAAAAATAGACTTTGTACTTCATAATATATAAAAAATGTATGAAAAAAAATACCACTAGTATTAAATATAATATTAATAAATAAAAAAATGTACTGATTTAAAATCTTAGACTAGTGATATATATGTATGCATACAACAATCGTTCTGCATTGAAAACAATGGACACGATCATACAATCAACGCATGAAATTATTTATGTTCTAAGCTAAGATTGCATTAAGTTAGTTGGTAGTTTTCAGACATTTTAAATATCCAAGGAGGATTGGTTCTCTATGTATTTGATGTTCTGGAATACATGCGTGTTCAGCGAAATCGGGCTACTGTTTCTTCCCGTATCGTAAATCTTCGAAGTACTTTAATCCATAATTAGTATTGATCTTTTAGTTTCGCCTCTGTTTAAGTAGCCCACTTTCACATAGAATTTTATTAAAGCAGTTTCTTTATTCCTTTAAGCTTTCCGGTTTAAGCTTCGTGGCGTCTTAAAGATCCAGTAGTTCCAAATACGGTATCGATGTTGTAGTTCTTTCCGATTTTCCTTATTTTTTAAAAAGAACCCTTACATCAAGGGTAATAAACTTAACAAGGAGTGCTCGATCCCATTTAAGCCCATATACGCCAATTTAAATGTCAATTCGGTTTTTGTGACGTAATCTGTTTGCCTGTTTGTTTTGTTTACAAGTAGTATAAAGTCTTATTTTTTTAAAATGTTATACATTACAGTTCTAATAGTAAGTGCATATCCAAAATAGTTTTTAAAAGTTAAATATTTAACAAAATTTAATAAAAGAAATTTATCTTCTGGGCAAAATGGGAAAACGGGTGACGTCCAACATAACCTATATCTGCGGACAAATAGTAAAAATCGAGCACTCCTTGTTAAGTTTACCACCCTTACCCTTACATATGGAAAAATAAGCATAGAATATATTTTTTTTATTTCTTACTTGTTTTGCTAAGTCTTAGCAATCCAAAATTCGGTCATCTAGTTTTGCGACATATCAATTTGTTCACAATATTTTTTGATGTTGTCAGTTTCTTCTTAAAATGTTTCCATTGTCATCCTTTCATAACTATTAAAGAACTCTTAGTTAAAATACTAAGCTTCTTTCACCAACGGTGTGCGATAAATAGTTTCCGAGATACAGCCGGCGTACTAATTATTTTTTATCACATACGGTTTGAACGATATAACGCAAGGATGCCCTTTTTTGGGACACCCTGTATATTATTTGATGTCTGTTTCTCAATAAAATTACCCATTTATTGAAACCACATACTTTTTATTTATTCTTTTTGTTTAGTTCTTTTTTACGTTCTTTATGGCTGGGACCCGACGCTTCTTGCAAGTTTTCCCTCTGACAAAATCATCGAATTTAGGCGAACTGCCAAAAATTCTACGGCATTAACCGCGATAATAATTGGTTTTAAATGACAAGCCTTAGTGAAAACCTTGTCATAAATTATATTATACAGGGTGTCCCAGAATATGTGGGCAATCTCTCGAAATCTAAAAGAAAACCTAATAATATTATGAAAAGTTCCCATAAACTTTTTTCCTAGGACCCTCCCGTACAGAGATACAGGTACATAACGGACTCCCCTGAAAATCGTTTTTGTTTAAATAACTTTTAAAATACTAGGCGTAATTTAATATTTTTTTAATACGATTGTTACTAGATAAGTCTTCTCAAAATGAACCCATTAAATCATATTTGGCTTATTTAGTTTGCCAGGGACGGACTAGAGCTTACACAATAATAGCAATTTTTTTAACACCCTGTATGATAAAGGCTTAACAAAATTATTTTTGGATAGCTTTAACCTTAAACTAAAAAAAAAGTTATTCTTGATTGACATCGATAAAATCAACTATTTACGAGAAATAAAATATCATGGTTGATAATTTTTTTACATTATACAGGGTGTTTTCTAATTGAACGCCAATATTTAGGAAAGCAATTTTTGGGTCCATTTTAAGAAGCAACCTTTACATGAACCTTTATATGAAGGTATGTCCTAAACGTCTTAACTTTTGAGATACGGGGTGGTAAAATTTTCAAAGGTAAATCATTTATTATTACTAGCTGTAATACCACTTTAGATATTTTAATGAAATTTAGCATAAATGTACTATGTATCAAGTAGCATTTTTTGGTATACCACATTTTTTTTTATTTCCACCAGTGGCGTTCGTACAGAATTTGACCTGCCTATTTTGGCAAATTAAAAAAAATGTGATACACTAAAAAATGCTCCTTGATACATAGTACATGTATGCCAAATTTCATTAAAATATCTAAAGTGGTATTACAGATATTAATAATAAATGATTTATTTTTAAAAATTTTACCACCCTGTATCACAAAAGTTAAGACGTTTAGGATATGCTTTATATGAAGTTTCTTTCTTAAAATGGACCCAAATATTTCCTCCTTACATATTAACGTACAATTAGAAAACATATAATGTAAAAAAAATACAAAACATGATATTTTACTTCTCGTAAACAGTTGATTTTATCGATATCAATCAAGATTTCCTTTTTTTAGTTTAAGCTATCCAAAAATAATATTGTGGAGCCTTTATCATACAGGGTGTTAAAAAAATTAGTATTATTGTGTCAGAGCTAGTCCGTCCCTGGCAAACTAAATGAGCCAAATATGATTTAATGGGTTTATTTTAAGAAGACTTATTTAGTAACCATCATATTAAAAAAATAATCAATTACGCCCAGTATTTTAAAAGTTATTTTAAAAAAATTCCAGGGCCATCTTTTATGTACCTGTATCTTCGTAGGGAAGGCTCGTGAGAAAAAAGTTTATGGGAACTTGTCATGATATTTTTGGGTTTTCTATCAGATTCCGAGAGATTGCCCACATAATATTCTGGGACAGCCTGTATATAAAATTAAACGTCATTACAGTCAACCATACCCGCCTACATGCAGTGGTAAATACCGGCTCCTTTTGGTTATAATTGGTTCAACGCCTAAAACCTATTAATGTTTTTGGTAAAATTATCTACGTTAGGATTTTTAAAAGTATAAAAAAATAAATTAAGCTTTATAGAGAAAATATGTAAAATGATGTATGTAATCTCTTAATTTGTCCAAATTATTTTTGTATAGTTTTAGTATTCATACCATGATATCATAAAATAAATGTGATGTATATGGAATTATTAAAACGTTAGTAAATTAGTAGGTAACTGATGTATTAATATAAAAGGAATGGCTATCAAAACAAGGTAAAATTTTAAATAAATGATATATGTTGTGCAATTAATAAAAAGAAAATATTCTTTTGAAAGTATGATAACAAATCAAATTCTAGTAAATATATGTATGTTTTTCAATATATTTAAGCTTAAATAAGTAAACCAAAAAGTGCACTACTAGTGTGATTTCTGTGTCATATTACGAAAGGTTTATTTTATATTCAGATTAAGACCTTGATAAATTGCAATTTAATAACATTGAAATACAATTTGCAGTACTGCACGCGGTTAGTCATTATTCGACATTCTATATTTCTAATAAGAGACGAGGATACACAAAAACCATGAACACATTTTTTATAGAAAAGAGGTATATACAAGGTAAATTAGATGATCATCAAAATTTATTTACTCAGTACCTATAAAATTTATTCGCGATTAGATATGGATCTATCGAATTTATATTGTAAAAATACTTTTAATCTACAGGATTCGTAACAAAAGTGGAATCGTGGGATTCTTAAAAATGGCACAACCTGTATAATACTTCTATGGGACTCGTAAATTCTTCCCAAAACTTATATGACGACAATAAAAGTGACAATTTGGACAATGGTACATGTCACAGACCATAAAATTAGAATGATTTGACCTCACCCATTTAATTTTTCTTTTAATTTTTTTTGTTACCCAACAGGGATGAAGGTGAAAAGGTTAAATAAAAAAAAAGATGCTTTTTAATCATTTAGAAAACGAAAAAACTTTTTAAGTTCATTGGCTGCACTGGTCGTGTGGTTGATACTACCTAGATGTCAATTAGTGTATTTCTTTTAACTTGTAGAACCGTTCTGTTCGTTTAATAAATTCTCGAAAACGGTTTTCCAAAATTACTTAAAAGAAGCACTTATTGACAATTCAAGAACGATTCAGAACGGTTCTACACGTTAAAAGAAATGGACTTAATGAGGGCACATTTCAAAGTTATACACCGGGTGGACCAAATTTTTGAATCGAGCTCTAAATGACGCCACGCGTACTTTTTTCTGGTATAAACATATAAGTATTTTATTCATAGGTGTAAACACGTCGGTCATTTTTGGTAGGCCAAAGTGACAGCTTTGATCGTTGACATTTCGCGTTTCGTAAGGAAAACGCAGAATTCTGGTCAACCTACAAAATATTTTTGTTGTTTTTACGTTTTTAAAAGTTCTGTAGGTATTCTTCTGCAACCTTTTTTATAATTAATTTAACAATATAAAAAAAAAAGGTTATTTTAATCATATGGTAAACTCCCATTTTGATACTAGATTAAACCTGAATAAATAAAAAAAAAAAAGCCAAAAAATTTGTTTGATATTGGTCTAAGAAAAAAAGCCTAATTTTTAGTAAGGTCCTGATTAAACAACTACTACTTTTTGGGTTTAATTTTAAAAATTCGCACTTTTTTTAAATTGCACAAAAAAATTTCAGTAACCCCTTTTTTTTTGGAAAAATTCGCTTAAATTTTTAAAAGTACTAACCCTGTATAAATTTAACTGAATGTTTAGTTGCTTTCTAAATTGTTTTTTATTCTGCATAATTTTTTTTTCTAAAACGCTATCGGACAGAATATTAAAAAACATTACATTATTATAGCATTTTTGTAAGAAGAAATTTTTGACATGTAATATCTTTAACAAACAAATATAATTTTTTTCATGCGTCAAAATTTTGACAAATATAATAAATAAGTTTTGGCAAATACTGAATAATATTTATTTTTAAGGTAGGGTTTTTCAATGGATTTTTTTTTAAAAGTTAACAACGGGGTTTAAAAAAGTCAGATTTTACAGGTTCCCAAAACATTGAATAACACTGACAATGACGTTTTGTTAAACATTTAAGCCGTTGTTAACTTTTCAATTGAAGTCCATTTAAAATTTTAAAAACGCGAAACCCCGGCCCCCGCTAAAAATGTAGGATAATAATTGATTAAATTAAAATTTTAACGATTTCTATGCCTGCTAAAATATTATTTTAATATAGTAAGACCAACTGGGGAAAAAATGGGGTTCCAAAGAACATAAAGGTACTGTCTACTTTACATTTAGAATTTTTTTTTTGTATTTTTTTTGTACCGGGTGTCCAAATAAGAAAGAATGCCGGCTGTATCTCGGAAACTATTTATCGCACAGCGTTGAAGAATAAATTATTTTCAAGTTTCTAAAACCACCGCAAGATGGCCGCAACGGTAAATTAAAAAACCTATTTTTTCTCCAAAATTATCTAGTATTAGGTACAATTTTAATAATATCAGCAAAAACTCTAACCAATTATGCATCAGTTTGTTTCAGGACTTTTTGTCGTATTTCCAATAATAAGGGTGGAGGAAGATGATAAATAATGCAACTTTTAAATAGCTTTATCTCCCACATCTTTAATGGTTAGTTGTAGTTAGTGGTCAATTCGATATAATATTCATATGGAATTTTTAATTTTATGCAGAATAGATTCTAATACAGCAACACCTATTAAAAAATTGGATAAGAACTGACAAATTTTAACTTAAATAAGTAATTTCGTTTTCCAATCTTTTGTTCTTGTTTTTATTTCCAAGCCTACTTGAGTAATACTTAAATAAGAGTTAATAAATGTCCCAATCACTGCATTTTCATGTTTTCGATTGTTCATTCTGTTCTCTAGTGGATACAACACAAACTTTAAAATAGTTTCTAGTATTTTTTCTTTTACTCTATAGTAATTATTTTTTCTGTCCCAAAGACTGTTTTAATTAATTGTTAATATTATTTATTATTTGAAAAACAGGTTACTTTAAAATATCTCGAAAACGAATACAGATATCAAAACGCGATTTTCACCAGAGTGTAGGTATTTTTTTGTTCTTCTAAACCATAGATTTTTGAAAGTAAAGATAACACGATAAACACGAACTTACGGTCAGACATTGGAAAAGGACGTAACGCATAACTAAAGTCGATAAAATCTGTTGCCAGCTTGAAGTGAATTTAAACATTTCTTAATAAAATTGCCTTTAAGTTCTATATTTATAATAAAAAATGGGCATAAAAATAAATAGATTACTAGATTTGGCTTTAAAAAATAAATAATTTAAAGATGATTTTGCTACATAAACCATTTTTTATTTATTTTTATTTGGTTAAATACGTTTCGCATTGCTACATTTCGCCCGCAAAGGAATTTCGCAGGCGGAATATGGCTCCGCTTCAACGCGCGTAGGAATTTTACAACCGGTCCGTTGATAAATGGAATGAACCTGATTAGGTGTAGTGCGACGTTGCCCTGGGTTTTCTTAAGTGTTTTGTGGTGTTTTTTTTAAAAACTATCTGTTAAAACTATTTACAAACTTATATTAAAAACTCTAAAATGGTGCGTGAATGTGTTTTGTGTAAAAATTGGACTAATTACACGAAGATGTATCTTTTCATAGGTAAGTTAGGTTCTGTTTGCTAGGCGATATTTTTTACAAGGTCAGTGGCGTAGATTTACAATAGCCTGAAGGAAAATAACTAGACCAAAAATTATTTATGCATTGTACTTGTTTTATTATTTTTATTAGAATATTATCAAATTTATTAGTTGTGAGTAGGTTTATAATATTGTGGGGGAAATTATACATTATACAAAAGGATCTTCTAATATTTTAGGTTTCCCTCAGATCCAATGACAAGAAACATTTGGTTTTCTCTTGTGGGAATTGAAGAGGGACAACATTTACCAAAGCATCCTGTGCTATGCTAGACCATTTTAATCCACAGGATATTTTGATTAAGGCAAACAATAGCAAATATTTAAGGCCTGGAGCCATCCCAAAAATTTTACATCATATATTTGACAATCAATCTGTTGATGGAAGGTAATTATTATAGACTAATACATTCAAATTATTGTTAACGTTGTTTTGTATATTTACGAATCTTCGTAAACTTTGGTTCTTGATTTAAAAAACACATCATTTCTTTGGTGTAGGTCTATCTAATAACTTTTGAGCTTTTATGTTTAAAACAAGTACATTTTTTTGACCTATTCATTTTTTAACTTAATTAATATAACTGTATTTTTTAGCTCTGACTCCACTTTACTTGAGACTCCCCCTAGGAAAGTGAAAGGGTATGTAATTAATATGGTCTTACAAAATCAGCAAAAGTTCTCTAAAGGTTTTCACGTATTTATTTTTTTAATTTAATTAACTTTTAGGGATGAAGACATATCCATGGATATTTGACCACAGCGAGCGCTACAATCAATTTAGCTGTCCCCAAAATATATTTTGCAAAATGCCAATACAATTTTTTGAAATTTTGAAAGATAATGCATTATTTTGCGATTTTCTGAAAAAAAAACAAATTTGACAGCTAAAAAAGTCACGTGATCATCCTTATACAGGGTGCCACAGATTCAAGTACATGCATGGGGATCTTGGAAACCGGAAGAGATACAAAGTTGGTTAAATTATTGAAAAGTTGCGCATTTAGGTGCCTAACAACATGCCGTTTAGAAAGTTGTAAAATTCCGAGTACTTCCGGAGATATCCGGAAAAACCCGAAATTTGCCGATTTTGTTTTTATTTTTTTCTGACGTTATTTAAAGAGATATGGAAAAATAAAAGACACTTTTTCATGGCCACTCTACAAAACAGCGTTGAGAGATTTTTGGTACAACCTTTTGTTTTCGTTAAACCAACATCAACTTTATTTTTTTAAATACGGCACTCAATTGTGCATTGCATTTTTTTTGAAGCAGTTATAATCCTAATTACAATGATGTATAACACTTAATATTTTTCTGTTAAATAAACATATTTTCCATAAGAGACAATGAGTTAGACAAGGAACGCACAACATTTCTTATAGGGGCGTTTCATATTTGTTAAAAAAATATATATAAATTTTTGTTACTGGAATAATAAGGGGTTCAAAAAAATGAAATAAAAAACCAGGTCCGTATTTAAAAAAATAAAGTTGATGATGATTTAACGAAAACGAAACGTCGTGCGGAAAATCTCTTAACGCTGTTTTGTAGAGCTTAAAAAGTGACCACGAGAAAGTATCTTTTGTTTTTCCATATCTCTTTAAATAACGTCAGAAAAAAATAAAAACGAAATCGGCAAATTTCGTTTTTTTTCGGATATCTCCGAAAGTACTCGGAATAATGCAACTTTCTAAAGTGGATATGGTTAGTTACGTAAATACACACTGCCATAATTTACCCGACTTCATATCTCTTACGGTATCCGAGATCCCCATGCATGCACTCGAATCTGTGGCACCCTGTATACATTATTTGGCATTATTTTTCAAACAAAAACTTTTGGCAAAAAAAAATTACCCTAATTAATTGGGGAAAAATTTTCCCTTTTGATGCGGGCTTTATGGTTGACACTGTATATTATCTTAGGAATTAGTAGATAATTTTTTATTTTGCCTTATATCTAAGATTTTATGTTATTTTTTGTGTACCGTATATAATGAAAAGTATTCCCAGTTTTTGTCTTTTTTTTATTAATTTGTGGCCCACATTATTCTAAATTTATAGGAGAAAAGTAATTTTGTTTAAATAACCAATATACCAAAAAAATTTTATGTTTTTTTAGAATAAAATATTTTATAACTATTTATGTTGCTAATCAATATTTTTTAATAAACTAAAATTAAAAGGATCACCATAATTAGAACGATTTAAAAATTAATATTTTTAATAAATTTATATCTAATCGAAACTTCTAACATAAACCATACGCCACTGGTCGAAACTGCAAGGCTCCGTACAATGTTGCCTTGATCAGTCCCAATTTATCTTCTATCCTTTTTCCCCTTATATGATTTTATTGATAATGTCTGGGACAAAACAAAGTGTCACTTATGAAATGAAATGTTAAGTCTTTTCTTTCTTTCGTCTGAGCTCTAAACCTACAATAAAAATCATATTGATGTATTTAACTTTTTCGAGAATATTTCGAAAAACCGATATACTCTTAAACAAGGCCGTCTAGTTAGTGAACTACAAACACCAAAAAGGATGAATGAGCTTTAATTTTTTTTTCAAACGAGTATCCACTTAAACCACTTTCCATAAAAGATGTGAGTAATAGAGCTATTCCGAGCGTTGCATTATTAATCATCTTTCTCCACCCTTATTTTTAAAAATATGACAAAAAGTCCTTGACCAAACTGATGCAGAATTATTTAGAGTTTTTGCTGATGTTGTCAAAATTTTACCTAATACTAGATAATTTTTTTGAGAAAATTAGGTTTTTTAATTTACGGTTGCGGTTGCGTCATCTCGCGGTAGTTTTAGAAACTTGAAAATAATTTCCAGCTATTTCTCTTGACCCCTTTTACTAAAAATATTTTTCCTTAATACTGTGCGATAGTGTTCGAGATACAGCCTGCGTCCTTCCTTATTTGGACACCCGGTACAATATTTGCTTGCATTAAAACTAATTCGGTATAATTAATATGTGTGACAAATGAACCAGATGACTCGCCACTATATTAAATATTGACGTACTGTGCTTGCGTCATTTTGCCATGTGCGAACGCTACTCGTATCTAAGATAATATATAAGAAGGTATTCCAATCCTGCAATGCATTATGGAAAATGTGTCAAGCGGTCGCGCCGCCACGAGTGTGTCTGACACACTAAAGTATTTTTATCCCAACTTCCGCAATAATAAAAATAAGGATGAAAATACTTTAGTGTGCAAGACACACTCGTGGCGGCGCGACCGCTTGACACATTCTCCATCATGCATTGCAGGATTGGAATATCTTCTTATATATTATATTACTTGTGCCATAGTAGGAAAAAGGCTTTGATCTTCTCCCTACCTATTTCGATTTCTATGGGCGGTTTCTATTTAGAGATGCATAGACTAGCACCCCATGTGACATAAAATATACAATAAAGCGTTATTATTTTTTAGTATACTTGATAAATTAAGGCATTAAATAAATGTAAAACAATGGATTTTCAAAATCTGTTTGAAAACGTCGTTAGAAGTTGGCTAGGTTTATGCTAAGTGTTTTGAATTATCTAAATATTGTTAAAAGTGCAATCCGTTTTATAATCATGTTTTGACTTCTATCTGAACGCGGCTGAAATTTAAAGTAAAAATGTATATTTAAAGATATCTACTGGGTGCTTTTTATTTATAGTTTACATACTTAATTCCCAAATAAAATCAATTTTGTAGTTTTGTAAAAAATTAGAAATATAAACCCTTAATGTGGTAAAATGTACAGAGATTATATATTATTTAAGCTATTAATTTTGTACCTTTTTTAATTAATCTATACATTTCACTTTTTTAGTATTTCAAAACGTTTTTCGGTTCATTACAGTCAGTTTACTATGGACCAATTTATACTTTTAAATAATATTTCGTAAATAAATCCGGTATAGTCTGTCCAAGTCATTTATGGATTATACCTGCCGACAGCAATAAAACTGCGGGTCGGTAGGTATTAAAGGACAGAACATTAGGGACGGACTTTAATAATATAAATATTTATAATTTATTGTTTATTTAGGTAAGTATAATCTTAAAATTACATTAAGAAATTAAATATTTGCAGTTTTAATAAATTTATAACTGCATTATCTATACATAATTACATTTTTTATCTAAATATCTAAATCTAATACAATAGGATTTATATTGTTTTGGATAGAAATGTAAGAGTCCTCAATTTTTATAATGTGCTGTAGTGAATTTTTCCAGCTCTCAACTGGTATGTTAGTAATTACATTTTTTATCAAATTTATAATACTGGGACTTAAAGTAGGTGTAACATTTTCCACTCTGATCTTTAATTTTACTTGGTTCCACAAGTGCTATATGGGGTTAAACATACAGTGATACAAAGGAAGCCGTAAGACAGTATGCCCAGCCTGTTCAGCCAAATTATCACATACATATTGTTTTTTAATTGCATATGAATTTAGGATTTCCAAAAGATGCGTTTTTTTTTGTAACTGAATTCAAAATAAATATCATTTTCTAACAAACATTCCTGGATTTCAGTTTTTGAACTTGATGAAGCTGGTGCTTTGTGTAGCAGACGGCTGTGGTAGCTTGCGTTATCCATGACAATAACACTGTTGTTTGGAATATTTTTAAAAGATAATTTTGAAACCGATTTTTAAAAAGTTCTGCACTTGTATCCTAATGATAATCCAAGCTAGAATCCTTAATATTCTTTGCAGACAACAGCAAGCAGTTTGGGACAAATCCGTCTTCTGAACCAGCGTGTATTATGGTAATGCGTTTTCCTTTATTTGAAGGTGCTTTCGTCTGACAGTTTTGACTGGAATCAACCCATCCTTTGAATACTGTGTCGTGTGTATCGAAACATGTTTCATCAAGGTAAATTATGGATCTGTCTAACCTATATCTTTTAATTTCTTGAAGGTAATTAAATCTCCAAGTGCGTAATCTGTGCGCTTGTCTTTTGTCTATTTTGCGGTATTTAAATCCCATTTTACAAACAACTCTATGGAGGGTGGCACGTCTAGCTTCTTTTCAGTTTATCCAAGAACGAACAAGAAATAACTTCGCTTTCATAAAGACAATATATTTTCCTTCTTATTAGGTCCTGATCACTATTGTCTATACGGTGAGATTGAAAATCACTACGTTTTTTTCTTTTGTTCAATTCTTCACTAGTAATAATATTCCTTATCGATGATATTGAAGTTTTTGTAAGTAGACAGGTTTCTTTCAAAGCTTCTTGTTTAATTAGATCTCTTCTGATTAAAGTTTCATACACATTTTTCACATCCTGTTTTGCATCTAATGACAAATGATTTCGACGCGACATAGTTATATTCTCGTAAAACAACTTTTTTAAAACGCACAGTAAAAACGGTTATTCAACACTGCCAATAAAATATTAGCCAAAATATTTATATGCCTAATGGTTAATACTCAAGAAATGCCTGGCCCACCCCTGCCCTTATGAACAAATGGGTTTACCCAATAACAATAGGTAATAAAATCGTTAAAGGTTTATTGGGGTATGGTCCGTCAAAAGCCATAACGATATACTTTGAGACAGACTATACAACCATATAGAAAATAACTCTAATTTATTAAATTAAAGAAAATATATTAAAATGTAATGTAATTATAACTTTTAATACATAACGCAAAAATTAGTGTAGCTACAAGTAAAGATTAAAAAAATATATATTTAAGTGTAGAAGCCCACAATTGAAAAACAAAATAAATGGAATTGTACCCATTTCAAAGTGCTATACCGCAAAAGTTTTATGTAATTAGCAGTACTACCGCCAAAAGCATAATTTTCCATGATAATTACCACTATAATAACAATATGGGTTTAAAGTAAATATGTAATTTTGTTCAAGTTTACATCTTAGATATCGGTTTTAGCAATTTAGTAATTGCATTATTATGTTAACTGTCTAATAATACCAATGTCACCAGTTGTCAATTTAAGCGTAAAATAGATATACATACAACTTTTAAACTATTTAATTGTTAAGTATATCATTGTTTATTATATGAGTAAGATCATATGTAATAAATACCATAAATAAAATGGTATCCACAATATCTTATTAAATTCAATAAAACCACATTAAGAGTGAGACATCAGGAAGCTTCAGTGAGTAGTTAAAATTATTAAATAATGTTAGAATCCAAATATCTCAACATTCTATCCTGTTATTAAATGACTTTTTAAAAAGTAGCATTAAAAATCATTTTGGGTAATGTGTTTATTTTGATTATCAACTGACTTTAATCATACTAACGAGTTGCTTATTCGTCATTACTCCTAACATTTAAAAGTAATATAAGGTTTGTAACTACTGCCCAGGGCGGCAAGTTTTCTGGGGAGGCGAAATTGCTTTAAAAAGTGCATTTGTGTTGAAATTATCTTCATATTATGGTAAATAAAATAACTTTTTTCATTATTAAGATTATGTTATATTAAGAATTATATACACGTTGCAAGTTTATCATGAGAAAAGTGTCCCAAATTTTATAAATTAACAGCTGCATAATTCACAGGTCTGGAGACACAGTGGTGTCTCGTGCCAAGGGCGCGTTTAATATATGGCGCGTTTAATATATGGGGCCTCTATTCTTCTATCATATGTCATCCTAAACTCAGCATATATTAATCCTCATATTTATCATTATTACAGATCCATTGACTCTTGAGACGGATTTCTTCTAATTTTCTTTGTCACAGGAACATAGGAAATCCCATGTAAATTTTAAGGGGGTTCATTATTGGCTCCCCTGTACATTTTACAAAAAAATGTAAGATAAGTTTTTGAAGAGACCAATCTGAAAAGCCCTCGTGCCAAGTTTCAAAAAATTTTAATTAGCGAATCTTGAATTATTCAATGAAATGTAACTGCAAAATTACCAAATTTTCGGTTCGGGTAAAACCAAACAGACACCAGCCACCAACAATCAATTTGTTATAAGGCTTTGTTAAATCTGACGTACAGCTGAATAAAAGAAACGCTTTTTTTTCGTTTCATCAATCTCACAACCATTACATTCAAAGTAAAAGACACGTTAACATTATTTTTTTATCAAACTTTTTATTTAATGTAACAATTAAGTTTAACTAATAACAATTATTACTATCGATCATTAAAAAAATAATTTTATCATACTAGAATTAGATTAAACCAATAGCAGTATCTAAAATATTTTCAATTGATTTTCCCATCAAGCCTATCCGGTCCATTTCAACCATTATATTGTATCCATTTCAACCATTGTATTATATTGTCAGTAAAGTGCCCAAGAAACCTCGTACTAACCATTTTGTTTTCCTTCACACTCAGTGGAATATTAAGATCTCTGTTCTCTCTTTCTTCGGCTCTATTTTCGATATCCTGAGTTGAACATTTACAATTATTTATTACGGTAAAAGATCCCTTAAATTTGCCAGGAATTTTTGGCGTGAAGTGGTTCAAATGTAAAAAAGCACTTCTTTCAAAATGTTTCGACCACGATATCTCTTAAACAAACCAACTAATTTTGACATGTATGGGGGCGAACGACGCTAATTAGTTTTTGGCCTCGGTCGGTATAGCCGATTAAAAGTGATTTTAAAATTTCATGTATTTAAAAATTTTATTTTTGGGATTTCTCAAAATCGACCAGTCGGAATCGTTCCGAATAGTACAGAAATTCTAAGTTTGGTGAAGTCCTTCTCGATACATATACCTAAGGTGAGATAATTTAGTAGGCTTAATTTGAGGCACGAGTCTAAGGGACTAACACATTCACAGCGACATCGAATGCGCTCACTCCCACTCGTCTACGATAGCCGTGACGGTAGAGCGTCATCCACACACATTCCGGAATTCCTCTAAGAAAAGACTGGCAGCTTGGCCTTAGGGGTTTCCGGAGTATGTGTATGTGAAAGAAAGAAGAGAGAGAGAGAGAGAGAGAGAGAGGAAAACGCCTTTGTTTTAGCAGACTTTGAAGGCCGCCAGCCCGGACTATGCAGTTTTTCCTCTGGGGATTTCCGGATTGAATGTGGGTACCTTTAGCCTTTGCATTTTCGTAATTTTCTTCATGTGCTAACCTGGGTTTCTTTTTAATTTTGTATTGTTAAATCATTTATTTTATTAGAAAAAGACCTTGTTTATCTGTTATCCCTTAAAATTGTGCCATGTCTAGTTACACTGCAGAATATACTTAATTTACATTATTATATAAAATTTCTAAGTAAACGAAAACAATCTTTAAAGCAGTATTTTTATATCAAAGAGTTTGTAAATTCCTTTTTTTTTACTTTGTAACCGACCACAAAGGCTTGTATGAAGCCCGAGTACTATAGGTATGGGGTTTTTAGATGTTTTATTCATTTTTTTCCATTTCCGTCAACGTTGTCCAAAACATGTACTTCCTCCACTGATGTTACAGATAATTACTACCTCTAAAATAACCCCCATTAAAGCCTGGCTAATGTTATGTTATCCAGTCAAGACTTACACCTTATTGAAGAATCCGAATCAAATAAAACAGCACGCCATCATCACTCATCACTCATAAGAGTACTTACCAAGACAACTTCGCTGATCTGACAAGAAGCGGTGTTTTCCTACATACTTACGCGGCCACCGATCATAAGCAAATAATTTTTGTCTAAAAACTGATTAAAAAAAGTTTAAACAATTTGAACGATGTTTATGTTTTAAATGTAAAATATAAGTTAAATAGTTACTTTCAATAATACATTTTTTATATACTTTTGTGCACATAAGCATTATAGTGATAATATTTAAACCATGGCAAATGTTTAAATAATGCAAAATTAAAAACAAATACACATTGTTTGCTATAAAACCCCTTTTATTTATTTTACGATTTGTAAAGTTAACTTTTATTAATACAAGTTTTTTGTTAGTAACATCTTTATATCTAGTTTTTTATCTAAAAAAAGAAATACATGTATCTCTATTTTAACTTTTAAAAGTTTATAGCTACCTATTTAAATTTGTAAATTAATCATAACAAGAGCCGTTGTCTAATACATTCTTCCATTTATCTATGTATCTATATGTCTATAATAATAAAAAACTGTCATAGTCTATGCACATATACGTATACGGTTGGTCGAAAAATGAGTGTTGGCAACCAATTTTGTCGATATATTGAAAAATTCATATGGTTTAAAAAAATACGGCACTAACGTCTTCGTAATTCTGCAGTATGGTTGGTAACACAAGAATCTATATTAAAAATACAAACATTACAAAGTCCTTCGAAGGTATTGGCAAAAAAACTTTCTTTTTTTTTTCTTATATAATATTAAAAAATATTAAAAAACACGTTCCCATGGCCATTCAGCGGGAGATAATACTATTTTTTTAGACGTGTTGTCTGTGAACTTTAACAAACTATTTTTGCCACGTAAACCTTAATATGATATTGCATATTGTAAAATCTACTATTTTATTTGAACACCCTGTATGTTTTATATTTCTAAATCCCTTTTTAATAGGGCAATGAATACTACTGATAGTTTTTTTTAATATAAAAATGTTATAAAAGGACTAGTACTTGATAATTTTTTAGTACTAATATGATTTACATACTTTTTATTAAATAAATAAATTTTTACATTTCCGTAGCATTGGCTAATAAAAACTTTAATCATTAAAAAAAGCATAACAAAATAGTTTAAAACCTAATAAAAGTGAATTTAAAGGAACACACCATTAATTTAAAAAATATATAAAAATTTAAAAAAAATGAAGGTTTAAAAGACTTGACTATAGTATCTTATGTTTTTGGGGTCGCTTAATCCGAATCCGGTGTCAATTTGACCCCATCAGATCATGGTCAAGGGCATTACAATGTTAAATCTGCAAAATTAATTGCAACCAAGTTTAACCAGTGTATACTTACGTTGTTGGGGTCGCTAAATCCGAATCCGGGGTCGGTTTGACCCCATCAGGTCATGGTTAAGGGCATTTTAAGGTCAAATCTGAAAAATTATTAGCACCCAAATTTCAACAGTGTGTACTTATATTTTGAGGAAATTTTTTGATTTTGATGGTAAATTTCTTTTTAATGACCAACAGTAAACGGCTTACACATTTATATCCCATCTTCCTTAGTACCTACGTTATATTTACTTTATATTTTGGAGAAATCTCTTACCTTGTTTTTTTACTGTAATAACCCAAATTTTATGGAAAATCATTTATAGTGATCTCCGAAACGGTAAAAGATAGGTGGGTAGTGGTATTTGGCAAAGTTGCGTATTAGGGAGCTTAATAATATACCGTTGTAAAATTAAAGTTCTATTTTGTACTTTTAGAAATATGGCCAAAAAACTGAAATTTCGGATTTTCGTTTTTATTTTTTTACGAGTTTATTTCATTTAATCTAAAAATACATTCTTATTGGAACTTTTTGCACCTCATCCATTGGCAGAGTCCAAAATTTTTTACGTCGTTTCTTTTTTGCTAAACCATCATCAACTTTATTTTTTAAATACGGCCCTTAATTGTTTATTTTATTTTTTGAAGGAGTTTTAATTTCAATTACAATGATGTATATCACTTGATATTTTTCTGTTATATAAACACATTTTCCATAAAAGACAATGAGTTAGACAAGGAACGCTCATCATTTCTTAAGGGGGCGATCCATATTTGTTAAATAAATATTTAGTGTTATACATTTTTGTAATTGGGATAATAATGGGTTCGAAAAAATTAAATAAAAAACACAGGTCCGTATTTAAAAAAATAAAGTTGAAGATAGTTTAACGAAAACGAAACGTCGTAAACGAAAATTGACTTCACTAATACATAAAGCGCAGAAAGTTCCAATAAGAATTTTTACTTTTTTATTTTTCTAATTTTTGAAATAACCCAGTAGAAAAATTAAAAACGAAAATCGCATATTTTAGTTATTCCGCCCTATTTCCAAAAGTACAAAAGATAACTTCAATTTTTTAACGGTGTATTATTGAGCTCCCCAATACGCAACTTTGCCAAATTTAAATTACCTACCTATCTCTAACCGTTTCGGAGATCCCCATACTGGCCCTCCTTATCTTGGACACGCTGTTTATGGGAGTATACACACAAGTATACACTGCTTAAATATGGTTGCGACTAATTTTGCAGATTTGACCTTGAAATGCCCTTGACCATGACCTGATGGAGTCAAACTGACCTCGGACTTGGATTCAGCGACCCCAAAAACATAAAGATACTAGGGTCAAGTCTTTTGGACCTTTAATTTTTTTGTAGGGCTGAGTAATAAATTATTGCTACCATAAAATACGTATAAAAATTAACGAATAGCTACTCTAAAAAATATAATTTATTCATATTTACTTTTTAATTAAACAAATCTTAGAAACACGATCACGTATCATCATACACCCTTAATTTCCTTACATTATTTTTAAAAATTAAATAAAAACGCAATGCATTTAATAACAGTTTTTAAAAAAGTATTATAAGTTATAAATATAAGGTATGTTACACTGTATAACAAAGTTTCATTTTTTAATCATAATAATTGTCCAAAGGTTTAAAATGTTTAAATAATGTGGATGCTATAATTATTATAGTATTAAGATATTAATCTTATTTTATTATTAGGTATAAGTTAATTTTATAGTAGTATAAACTAAAATGAAAATTATGTTAAATTCATTACCAAAATGTTCTAAGCCACTGCCGTTAATTGTTGCTTAAATAATAGTAGAGATTTGTTTAATAATATTATTTTTTATTCCTTAGCTTTAAAAGTTTTAAAAATGTTGCCTATTAAAAAAGGCACTTTAATTAACCTTTTTAACATATTCTTTTTTAAGAGCAACATATTTTTTAAACTGTTTATTCTACCAATATTGAACCTATGTAACTATTTTGTTTAATGACTAAAATATCAAAATTTATTGCAAAAAATAATTTTACAAATAAACAAATTGCGGTAATATTGAGTATGACCCCAAAATATGTGTGGCCTCTAAATAAAAATAAAGCAAAAGTAAATAAAAAAAAAGTTTGTAATGTGCAATTTTACGATACCCAGATTTTTTTTTCTGTTTTAAAGATATCGGTTAAAACCATGTTTCGAAATGCCCATATAAGGGGAACTAGAAGCATTTTATAAAAACTTTCTATTCTATATTCATGTGTAGAATAGGTCCTAGAATATTTTGCGACACCCTGTAGAGCGGCATTTTTCATAAAAGTACCAGTGAAAGGTTAAAAGTTAAAAATAATTATAAATTTATTTCTCTTTATTCTTTGATCAATCAGTAATGTTGTTTGGTTTTCCTATATATGTATCCTACACAATCCCAAAATAGTCTATTTGGCAATAAAAAAAATTAAGGACTTATATCATCGCGCAAAAATTATATAATTAATAATTGCGATAAAACATTTTAATATTTTTAAAGTATTTATTAATTAACTAAATAAACTGTATGCGAAAGTAAAAGTGTATCAATCTTATTATTTTGGAAATATATTTTATGAATTAGTTTATTTATGTTGTGTTTATGGTTTTTTTTTCTTGTTATATTTTAGAGTTTTTGTGACCAACTGTCATAATAAAGAGTCTGTTTTAGTTTAAAGTAAGTAAAATAGACTTCTAAAATATATTTTGTAGAAAAAGTATTTTTTTCTGTATTTGTAATTTCGAGCAGTTTGATCATAAAGTCAGCTAATTTTCAAACCATTTACCTTAGACCTGTCAAATCTAATACATGGTTATAAAAATTATACCATTTCTGAGTCAACAGAATTCCTAAAATGGCTCTTTAATATCTAGATATTTATAAAGTAATTCACTTTTAATAGTCTTAATATCATAAGAATATTTTATTTTGCTAGTGTCCAAAATATAATTTCGTAAATCATTATGTTAAATCAGTCTTTCTCAAAGTGGGCGATAACGCCCCCTTGTGGGCGCTGGAGGCCTAGAGGGGGGCGGTAAGGGACTCAGAAAAAATTGGGGGCGCTGATGTGATTTGGGGGGCGATGGGTGATTTGTAACTCCAGCTTCTTTATATTTTAGAATTCACTTAAATTAAAATCCTACACTACACAACATCCATTTATTAGTTCATATTTTTATCCTATTTTATTGTATAAATATAAATTAAAAATATATTAAATATTTAATATTTTTAATGCGTTCACAACGTTATTTCTATGTTAAGATATTTAGTAATAGGTATTAAACCCTGAAAGATATTCTTGTCTTCAAGTGTCGCAGGTGAGGTGCCCACCTCCGAAGACACGTGTTAAAAATATGTATATATTGTTGCGGTCAAGCAGAGCACTTGCCAAACGCGCGATTTTTTTATGTTTTTGTGTATTTATACCGAATCTAGTAAAATTAAAGAAAGGATAAAATAATAAAGTAAATAAAAAATAATAATAAATAAATAAAATTAAACTTAGAAGGTATAATTATAATTCACGTTTGGCGCAAACAAATATTGTACGTTTTATTTGTGCAATCCTGTATTTTAGTCCGTCAACGTTCGTCGGTCCGTGTTTGCGGAGTGCAGGTGCCCAAATACACAGCCGCGGCTCGCGACCTTCCGGCGACTGACGTGAGTAGAGGTGTGTCGTTTGCGAACGATTCGTTCAAAAAGAACGAATCAGTGCATCGATTCGAATAAATTAATTCCCTGATTCGAATCGTTTTCGGTGTTTTATGACGGGAAATCGGTTGTTTTTGTGCTACGACCTGACAAGTGGCGAGCGGTCTGTTATATTTTGAATTTGTTCACATTACCAGAGGTGTATTAGGCAAACAATTTATGCGTATTGTCGGTTCGAGTCAGTCTTGGCTATATACCTATTTGGTAATTAAAAGAACTTCTTTTCTTTGTTTTTACTATTCTTTTGAACAAAGACTTAAATTTGGAGGTACATTTGTAGGTTTTATTGATTATATTTTTTAAAAGTTTTATTCGAAATATATTAATCAAAATAAAATAAATGCAAATAATTTGTTTATTTAAGATAACTATCACATTTTTGTGGAATTCAAAACCGACCGAGTCCGACCGGCAAAGTTGCATTATTAGTGCTCTCTTTCGTGAGAAAAGTGTCGTTTAGAATATAGGTTTAATTAAATTCCAGGCGATATTAATATGTTATTGAGATTTTTAAGGTGACAAAAAAAATGGGGGGCGGGGCGCTACAAAATAACTGATTTTTAAAGTGGGCGTTAGACAAAATAGTTTGGGAACCTCTGTGTTAAATGAAAAAAGGGCTTTTGTTGCTTAGATTATAAGAGTTGCTTTTTATAGACATTTAATGAATTATGCCGGGGGGAGAATGTTCCATTTTCGTATTTATAAGAAGTAGTTCTCATATTATGTTTGTCAGAAACAAAATGCCCCTGACAACATAGTCACGAGGGGTAAGGATGATAAAGTTATGCCATTTTACCGCACCTCTTTATATTATAAAGGTCCTCCAGCTAATACCAAATTTTTCTAGGTAACCACAACATACCGGTATCATACTGGTATCACAGCATAACTAACAGAAAGTGGCACCCTTTCATGAATTGACGAGGAAGTATGGTCATTTTTCTTGCGGAAATTTAGCCAACGTTTTGCTAAGATATAATCTGTCTGCTTTATTTGAATTGTAATCGTTTCTTTTGTGTTTTGTGCTTAAAAATATCAAAAGCGCCGCCAGGGAGAGATCGTGCTGCTTGTTAGTTATGCTATGTACAAGTACATATGTTACATGGTAAGCTAGCAAAAATTTGCTTTAACTGTATTAAGGTTTACACTAAAATATTATTATATTGTAAGGTGGCACAAAGTATTTTAGGAGTAACTTAAAACAATTCTTAATTTATATAGAATTTATTTTAATGGAAGAGTACTTTGAGACTGAATCAGATTTTTAAAGTTTTTTTTTTATATTTTTTAATTTAAATGTCATTTATGTTGACCATAAGTTAAGTTTAATTTTAAATTTTAGACTTATGTATATTATGACTTTGTCAATGTTCAGTGTTGTTGTTTAATGTTTTATAAAAATAAAGAAATTGTCATTATAATTATTATTAAAAAAATGACTTTATCTGCTTAAGCAACGCTTAAAAGTTGACTAAAATGTATTAAGCATCTCATCAAATGTCCTACCTAACTAGAATTAGTTCTGGTTAGTTTGACTCTATAGTTTTTTATAATAGCCTGGATACGCTCTCAATAAGAATATAATGTGTTTATAACTTATTATTGGGTATCCTTTATAGTCTTATGTATATTATACACTATTTAGTTTTATTATTTGCCATATTAAAGGATTCTTTATAGCATAGCATATATTAATAATTTTTTTTGAGATAAAAAATCATTAACATTATCGACACCCGCGGTTTTAATTCTACGATTAATTTTTTAATCTTTACCCCAATATTTCAACGATTTTACAAAACACTAAAATGTAAATATGAAATTTTTATTAACTTAAGTCAACAATGTAGATAATAAAAGTAAAATAAAATGATTTTCAAATTTCCATCTTAATTTTTTCTGCACAAAAAAGAATAAGATCATTAAAAGTAAAAATGATCGTAGGTATTGAAAAAATGTTTAAGTTTATTTTTACTTTAGGTAATTTAATTCTAGAAAATTATTAATAACAAATTATTTTTAGGGATAAAATGGAAGACGCAGCTAATAAGGCCAAAGATATATTATGTACAACAACAAAAAGTATCCAAGAAAATGAAAATGAAGATAATAACAATTATGATTTATTACCAAAATTTGATATAACGGAACCCAAAGAAGATGACGCAATAATGAAATGGGCAGAAATAAATATTGATGAAAATCCCAACACCAAACTGGAATTAATAGAAGAACTTAAAGATATGATTTTTGGTAAGTCCAACTTATAAGGATAGAAACAAAATTAAGACTTTACTATAAAGAAAACTTTACATAGAAAGAGACTGACTATATAGGACAGTTTTTGGGTCTGCTTAAATGTTATTTTTGCTTGTTTTAAGCATTTGCAGTTAACGTAATACATTTCAGTTGGCGACAGGCAGTAGCTTTAGATGTACACCTAAATAAGAAGAAAAATTAAAACCCGAGAACGGCCAGAAACTGAACACAAAGAAGGTTCTTTAGCTTCCATTTACATAAAATGGCCAAAATTTTTATTTTTTAGGTATTTTTGCTATAACCAAGTATTCTACAATCTTTAATGGAAATTGCTTAATACAATTAAACGTTATTATTTTTACTATTATAATAAAAAAGCACAGGTTTTAGCCCAAACTTAGAAAGCGATAGTTTCATAGTGGGTTTACAAATTTAAGTAAATTATACGTTAAGCTAAATTCCGAACAACCTAATGTGCCTTTTATATTATTAACCGTTTTTATCTGATTTTTGGTTGTAAGCAAAGGAGCTCCCGATTTCTGGACATTGATTTTTAAATTAACATTTTTTTTTAAACACAGTTGATAGACATCCTCACAAGGCTCTATAAATACAACCTTCATCAGGTTAAAGTTGTATTTTTACAAAATGCTATCCTGTTAAAAAGATTCTTACTCAAACAAGACCCACTACGGAAAATGGTATTTTTTGTTAGAAATCTGAAAGGGACTCTTTTTTGGATAAATAGACAAAAGTATACCTTTCCGAACTAGGTCGGATAAAATTATTTTCTTAAAAGGAAGGTTTCCAGAAAAATGTGTATCATCCAAGTTTAATAGGACAAACCATGACCAGAAATCGGGAGCTCCTTTGCTTACAACCAACAATCGGATAAAAACGGTTAATAATAAAAAAGGCACATTAGGTTGTTCGGAATTTAGCTTAACGTATAATTTACTTAAATTTGTAAACCCACTATAAAACTATCGCTTTCTAAGTTTGGGCTAAAACCTGTGCTTTTTTATTATAATAGTAAGAATAATAACGTTTAATTGTATTGAGTAATTTCCAAGCTTACTTTTTTATTTAAAAATTTGAGAAGTGCCCTTAACCCTGACCTAATGTTGTCAAACTGACTCCGGATTCGGATTCAGCGACTTCAAAAACATAAAAAAACCATGGTCAAGTCATTTAACTTTTAATTTTTTTTATTGGGCTCCGTTATTTTGCAGATTTGACCTTAAAATGCGCTTGACCCTGACCTGATAGGGTCAAACTGACCCGGGATTCGGGTTTAGCGACCCCAAAAACATAAAGATACCATGGTTAAGTATTTCGAACTTTCAACTTTTTTTTGTGGGGCTGTGTTATTAGCGTAAATTTTTGCACACGATTTTTATGAAAATTTAATAATTTTCTTAAAAAGTTTGTATACCAAGAAAAATTTGCGGGGATTACTTCAAAATCATGAAAGATTTTTGAGAACATTTTATACATTAATAACCCTATTCAATTAAATTTGACATTTTGACTATCAAATATATGAACACAATAAGATATTTTTGAATAATTTAGGAATATAAATAAGTAAAGGTTGGTTGGCCATAAATGTTTATTGGTATGTCAAGAGGTATAACAAGTCAAATTGTCTGTTATTCTGTGAGGTAAAGTAAAGTGATAGGCGAAAATATAGCGTTTTAAAAAAGAAAATCAAGAGAATATAAGAAAAAAAATTGATACCACAAAATAAAAATAGGTATAAAAAATGGACTGTCCTGTGTCATCATTTTGACATAAATATTTTCACTTATTAAGGCCCCCACAGACTACGGTTATTTTCATCCATTCGTATCGCCGCGATAAAGAAGGGCGTGTTAAATATGCCAAAAACTGATGTCTGTGGGGCAAAACCGTCGTGCCGTATCGTCGAAAAAAATTTCTGCCGGTGCTTGATTTTTGGAACGACGGTTCCACTTGTGACATTCCTACTGATAGATTGTAGGGATTTTATTTAAAATTGACGGATTTTTTTTGCATAAGTGAAGCCAAGGGAACAGCGGCACATGTTCATACTTGTTATTTTTATTTAAAATGCTTTCTCTTTATGACGTAACCGTAGAACGCACAAAAAAACGGTCCAAATTACCTGTAATGTGTGGGCAAAACAGTTCGACGATTCAACACGCCGTTCTATATCGCCGCCGCGATACGAATGGATGAAAATAACCGTAGTCTGTGGGGGCCTTTAACCCGCCCGGGGTATCCTGGAGGATAAATATTTCCATAAATCTGGTAACCATGGTAACCAAACAAAAAACGAGTCTCTAATTGACTTAAAAATGTAGACGTGAAATTTTTACATAAAAAAAATCAGATTTTCTGGCATGTTGTACGTGCTAAAAAATATTAATTATGGATTTTTTTTAATATTTCAGTTTTGTTTTTTTTTACCCGATACAAAATTATTTAACTAGTGATTGTATTTAAGAATACTAAAGTTACAGAAAAAAAATGTTTAAAAAAGCATTTTTCTACATTTGCTGCCCTAACATGCTAAAAGAAGGATTTTTGTTGGTTTTTCAAGTGCTTTATGCAAGTTGCATTTGCCTAAAGAGTCTTTTATATAACACTGTACATTTCTGCACAACATCCTGCATGAAAATTAATGTAATGCGATATAACATGCTAAAAACTGTATCTACCTTTCTTTGTCTAAGCTCGAATTGTAGAATTGAACCAAAAACCAAAGTTTCTGGGTGAGTTTATTTATTTGCATGCTATTTTTAGAGAGAGGAGAATGCGAACCACATAGGACTGATGACGCTTTTTTGCTAAGATTTTTAAGAGCTAGACATTTTGTAGTACGGATGGCTCATAGATTAGTAAGTATACAAATAGTATTAAGCCAAATAACCGATCAAAAAGACTATACCTCATTATCATTACTAATTACATGTTATTTAAATAAATTAATTTAAAACGTAAAAACAATAAATGTTTTATATACATTATTTATTATATAGTCAAGCAATTTATTTATATTAAATGGAAAAATTCTTCTTAACTTTCAGCACCTTTTAATTTTTCTTAATTGTATTAAGAACGTGTGCTACATATGGCTTTATCTTCTTATTCATTATTTCTTTTAGAAACGATTATTAATCTATTTTTTCTTTTAATTATACACACATGCCATATAATAGCATAAGTAAAAAAATTTATAAACATAATTACACGCACGATATAGATATCTTTTGTTCACAAGGCAGCATTTCACTGAGTTTGCCTCCATCTCACTCTAACTGCTAATTGTTTAAAGGCTTTACCTGTGGCTTTACAATGAACGTACGTAATCGTAAAAGATGACATAACACGGAGACATACGAATTTAAAGCTTTGCAGATTAGACCAGGGCTGAAGCCTTTAAATATGGTAAAAAGTGAAAAATAATAATAGTAGTGAACCCAATTTTTAAAAAAATAGTGAATATTTTTTCAATAAATGAAAAAATAATTATCTGGTCGAAAATGGGAGGTAAAAAAGTTAAATGCAAAGTTGTAGGCAAAAAAAAGATTTATAACCTTTGTATTAACACTTTTTTCACATAACCTCAAATTTGTGTAAAAAATTCAAATAGCCAAGTTTTTGGTTTTTATTTTTATCTTTTAAATTCTTTTTACCCTATTTTAACCTAATATCGAAAAAGCACCCTAATTTTGAAACGAAAATACTTATATCAAATTATCTGCTTTTTAAAAAAATCGGTGGGTTTTTTATTCATTGAAATATCTACTTTCTGATGGTGTAAATAAATATACATTACTATGGTAAATGTTCTCAAAAAATGCAAACAAGACGAAAAAAACTCGAATCCGTTTTTTTTTTAATCATTATGTACAATTTTAAGCTATTTATTGAAATTTACACTTTAATTACTCAAAAAACGTAAGATTTCATGTTAAATTAAAAACAGAAAATTGCAAATCAAAATATACTACTATAATTAACAACTAAATGGACATAATGATTAAAAAAATTGGGATACGAGTTTTTTTCGTTTCTTTGCATTTTCTGAGAACATTTACCATAGTAAGGTATATTTTTTTACACCATCAAAAATAAGAAATTTTAACGAACAAAAAACCCACCATTTTTAAAAAAGCAGATATTTTGACACGAAAATTTTCGATTGAAAATTAGGGTTCTTTTTCGATATTAAGTCAAAATAAGGTGAAAAAATAAATATTTTAAATTAAAAAAAATACGGTGTGTTTAGGACATAAAAAGGTAAGTTTTCACAAAATTTCGTGAAAAAAAATGTTTGTTAAAGATAAAAATAAAAATCAAAAACTTATTTAAATTTTCTACATAAATTTTGAGGTAATATGAAAAAAGTGTATACAAAAGTTGTAGATCTTTTTATTACCTACAACTTTGCCATTTACCTTTTTTCCATAGGACTTGTAGTTTTGCCGGAAATCTAGATAGACCGTTTTTTACCCTTAAAAACTCACCCCCTTCCCCTTCCCGACCTTAGATCGCCCGTAAATTATTTTTTCTTTTATTTTTCTATATTCTCTTCCCTTTCCAATGGGTTTCATCCTACTATTTTTTTTTGGTTTCAAAAATTATCAACCTTGGTCTAGATGACGTTCTACAATCTATGGATCCGTAACCGTTCTAGTGCGGGTGTCGTTCTACACTCTACGGATCCGTAGCCATTTTATAAGTAAAGTTTTATTTTGTAACTCCAATTTTTTATGGATTTAAAAATAGTTTGTTTAATATTTTACGATACAATACGAAAAAAAAAGGTTGCGTTGCGATCCCAATGATATAACTGCCAACAGAAAATTAAATCTGTGCATGCGTACGTCATATGTCTAACGGTTAAGTTAATTCATTGTAGAAAAACCTTTAAAAAAGACCCAAAACTAAGTATATGATCATATCTTTTGCACCATACGAAGATTTTTTATAAACTATTATTCCAAAATTTGATTTAAAACAACAATGTTAGAATTAGATGAGAGCAGCCTTTTTTGTGATTTGTTTTTTAAGTTAAAGAAATCATAACCTGGAAATTATCTGTTAGCATTAATTAAGTTGTTTATACATTCACTTTTAAAGCATCAATATATTATTAGGCTTTACCAGCAAATACAACCATTTTGGGCAAATTTAAATAATTTAAAAAATGTTTTTGCACATCTTATATTAAAGTGCCCTCCAATTAAAATAATAGGTAATTAGATTTTTCTTAGGGCTAAACTAGGACAAAAAAAAATGCTGTCGTTAAAAAGCGTATAAAACTACAAAAGATAATATTTTAAAGGCAATGGATATTTATCCGCACATAGTGTTGTAAATGGAAATATGTTCAGTGAAATTATTTTCATGGAAATGGAAATATTGGAAATTTCCGAACTTGTTTTGGAAATATTGGACATTTTGACAATATCGAAAAAAAGGATGCTTTTTAAACCATTAAAACAAAGATTTTTATATATTTCTTATACTTTTGTGCAGTACAAATTTTAGACTAGAAGAATAATTTCCCATAAAGTACGTATATTATTACGATTACAAATAATAAAATCTGACTCTCGAGGATTCAACGATTATTGCTTGTTGGCTATTGCTTGCTTTAGAAGAAGTTTGTACTCTCATGAAGACGGCATTGATGCTGAATACATTATTTAAGGTGTGGATGATATCGATGAAGATATGCCTCTTAATCAAGTTGCACAATTTGTGTCTCGTAGTATTACTTTTTTGGAAATTTCACTGCCATCTTTGTATTTTGAATACTTTTATTTCAATTTATATTAATGGTTTTTGTGTTTTAACTTTGAGATGACAATTCGAGTCATGTATAAAACACCCTATTTGAAATGTCAAAACACGAAATTTGCTATCGGATAAAAGGCAAAAAGTTACTGGCTAAAAATATGGTAAGTTTACGGTTCTATCAATCGTATTGTCCATTGTTACCTCAGTAGCGTATTTTATATTGTTGAATAATTATTATTTTGTTTCATTCGCGCAGTTGTCTTACCAAATACCATACGTAGGTACTTAAATTTTGAGCCAGATATTTTTTGCCTGGTTTTGAATACCTTTTAAAATATAACTCGTTTCTCAAAATTACTCGAGAATATCCGGCCAAATCCGACCCTTTATAGTATTACCAATGATAAATTTTTAATACATGTTTAGTTTTTTAAGTTTTGCAGATTTTATTTCTATATTTCCACTATTTTCATATATTTTCAAAGTTTCCTGATATATTTCCGGAAATATTTCCAAATATATATTTCCGGAAATTTCTTAACACTATACGTACAGCGTAAATAGTTAAAAATATTATTCGTCCACACATGAACTTTTGTGTCTTTGTATTATTGAATATTGTTGATAACTGAACAAACCTAACTTCATCATTTTTTAAAAATCAACCTTATTTTCTTATAAACACTTATTAATCCATTTTTTGTTTTAATTATATACACATGCCATATAAAAAATATTATAAACATGATTACACGCACGATATAGATATCTTTTGTTCGCACGACAGCATTTGACCAAGTTTGCCTTCATCTAACTCTAATTACTAATTTTTTGTTTATTATTTTTGAATTAAACCAGTTAAATCTGACCATGTGAAAAGCTCTTAAAATTAAACAAACACGTACAAAGTAACTCGTTTAATTTTAAAACAAAAAAGTTATTGTGAAAATTAATATTATTTGATAAAAAACCGGCACTTGTTATATTCTAGGATAAAATTTTACCAAGTAGAATGTCATTAATTTGGTTGAACAATAAAAATTTACTAATTTCAGCCAAAATGTAATGCTTTACTTTAACAGATCAAAAAATATATGTATTTTTTGCTTCCTTGCTTTTTTATAGGTATTTTTACGGCTTCTGCCCCACGGATTTGCCAATATAACTCCTTCTCTAGCAGTTGCCAATAGAGCAATACCTAGTGTTACCTTTATGCATCTCTTTACAGTCCATCTAAATAGGCGCCGAACATCTCACTTTGTTCGTTTCTTTATCCCCAGGGTGTCTAGACTGTTAGACCAGCTGCCTTCCGAAATTTCAATTTTTTACTTTTCATGTAATACCTCATACTTCACGATACCTACAGTATGTTAGTACTTGAACTTTAAGGATTCGTGGACTGTCCACAGAAAAAAAAATGACAAAATTTCTTTTTTGTAATATGCGACACTGTTTGTTTACACATTGTGTAAAATAATTGTATCTTATTAATAAATTCTTACAAATTAGCAATTTTGCAATGCAATTACAACTTAAACGTGTGATTAGGGAATTGCATATTAATTATTTGATACGAATTTTAAATGCATAAGTATTAAAATTGCACAAATTTAAATGCAGTTTTAATGGACAGAACGGATATATTTATTAATTTAATTGGTTTAAGCTAGGTCAAATAATACAAGAATTGCAACTTCCCTTAAAAAGTATCGTTTCCATAAAATACATAAGGTATGTTTGTTATTCAGAAATATTTTACACTATTTTCACTTTTTGTTTCCACTTACACCTTTAATAAAAGCGCTGGCGTAAAAAAAGTGTAAAATAGTAGAATATTTTAACCCTTAAAAATCAACCCTTGTTGAAGCTTAAAGTAAAAAAAATATATTTATCCCAAAAAACGTTTAATGTATCATAGTAATTTAATTTTAGAATGCTGTTGCTTAAAATATGTACTTATTTTATTTTGCAATTTTTTAACCCTCATAAATCAACCCCTATTATAGCTTAATTTAAAAAACAGAGCTACCCCAAAAAAATTGATACCTTGACAGAGTTAGATATTAATTAACAATGTTACTGCCTGAAATATTACCAATTTTATAATTTTGCAAATTTTCAATCCTTAAAAACCACCCCCCTTTCAACATTTTTTAAAAAAAATTTTTTA
>JAHBCN010000932.1:140768-192695 GCA_019359885.1 Listronotus oregonensis
TTTTTTAAATGTATTAAAAAGCTACAAAAATAATCTAAATTCATGTTTTTTGTATTCTTACTTATTATGGTGGTAGTTTTAACCCCCTATTATAAGCCCTTATATCTTGATTTAAGTGCCTAAAAAAAAAATCTTTTTAATTATTCTGAAAAAATGGCATTAATTTAATAATCTAAGCTTTACTTTCAAATTATTAAAAAAAAACTAAAAAAGGGTAGTTTTTCCTGTTTTAAGGGTGTTTCAGAAATTTTGGACATTAAAATCGTTATCAGTGACCCAAAAAACCCTCCGGTACCTATTTTCAGGAAAATTCATTTAATATTGCCCGAGATATTCATTTTTTTTTTAATTTTTGGCCAAAAAATAGTTTGGCCAACTTTTACAGCGTTTTGGACCAAATCCCAGTAACCAAACTTGTTTAATTCCATATTTGATATCTTTCTTGACAAATTTAAAAAAACTTCAAGTTAATTTGATTTGCCCGAAATTACTTCATTTTACAAAAAAAATTACCTCCTTTCCTGTACTATATGCTCCTGATAGCTATGGAATAATTTTTGTAAGGGAAACGATCTTAATATTTAATATATCCAGATAATCCAAATTAGCTGCTAATCATAATAGTTCAAACTAACTCGAGCTTTATTATTGTTTTTTTTTAAGGATTTGTTATGTTTTACTCGATGTTTTTTTTTAATACTAAATACTTTTGAGCGTGTAGCAATTGTACGAAACTGCAGTCACATTTTTTTGTAAAAATACAGTGATACACAAAAATCATTGTGTATTAAAATTTATAAGAATTACTTTTATCTTTGTTTTCAATTTATTTAAATTACCATTACTGCCCAACCTAATATATTTTCCGAACCAAAACATGTAGACTTGCCAGGAGTGAGAGATGCAGTAAAAACGACTTGGTTGTTTTTAATAAAAATCCTTTTACATTTTTGGTTAAACACTTTAAAGTGGTGCAATAAGTTACTTGTCTACAAATTGTAAAAAATACATTTTTTGGTCTTTCTGGCCTTTATAACTGATGATATACCTTCAAGTAGGTGTGTAATGCATATCATCTAATTTTGTGATGCGAAAATTTTAATAAAATATTCCTTTTCTTTATTTTGCAGATGGTTAACTATTACACGTTTAGGGAAACAAATCCAGAACTGTTTTACAATGTAGACTACGATAAACTTTTAGAAGTGGGAGAATCTGAAATTTTTAGTTTGCCCCCATATGTTGATCAAGATGGCAGAAGAATGATAATTATTAGATTTGGTAAGCTTCATATCTTAAAGTAAGATCAATCCACTTAGTGATTTATAGTAAAAAAGACACACGGACAAAGCATGTTATTTTATAATAAAAATGTTAAGAATTAAAAATATATTAAAAGAAAAAGTTAACAGAGTCTTAAGTACTATACTATAGAGATACAGAAAAGAATTAATTTTCTTTTGCATCATTTATTCTTCATGTCATTTTATTTATAAGTTTAAATCTTTTTATTTTTATCTAAATAGGTCTGTTTGTTATTTAAAAATATTTTTCACTATTTTACACCCTTTCTACCTACGTAGTCCTAAAATACACCTCAATAAGAGCGCCTACGTAAAGAAAAGTGTAAAATAGTCTACACTATTTCTGGGTAACCAACAGACCTGATATTTAGTTTAACACCTACTTACTCTAGAAAGATCTAGTCACACCCAGGAAAAAATAAATCTATTTTAAAAGCTATGAAGCCTCGCCCACGTGGACTTAATGTTTAGATATCCAAAATCTTTGGTAAACCGCCAACCAATTAGAAACGTTGTAATCTAGGATTCAGAGAATAGCTGCGATTTTTGTGTGTAAAGCCGGTCCCAGACACTACGTGTATTCGGCGAACATTCGGTATTCGAGCTTATTCGCGTAGCGTGTGGGAGCCCTACCTTCGACGAAGATTCGTACTTCGTCATTTTTGTTTATATGTTTTTTTGCTTTAGCGCACCCCTCAGTTCGTTGTGTATTGCATTGGTGGCGGGTTGATTTGTTTTTTATTTGCTGAAATGGAATAGGAGCAACGAGTTAACGTTAGAGTTTATACGATTATATGAAAATAACCCTGCAATTTGGAACCCACAGATTCCAGAACATAAGAATAGAAATAAAGAAAAAAAACAGTTTGCGGAATGTTTGCCAGTTAAAATTAATAAAGTCAGCAATGTTTTGCCAGTTATTTAATAAAAAAATTTAACTATTTTTAATTTTACTAGGAAGTAGGGTTAAAGTCCACCTGATGTTAAATAGAACACCCTGTATATTATGATAGATTTAGATTATATGGAAAAATCTAACCTCATTTTATGTATAATATCCTGTGCCTAAGTTAAATAGCTTCTGATTTATTCTTAATATTCAAAAATGGACACAACTTTTAAATTAGGAACTTAAACGCCCTTAGGCGGCTGTTTATTTTCCACGTAGCGTTTTGACAATTTTTTTCAGTTTATTTAGAGTTTCTTTTATCATTATATTAAGTAACAGCAGTGCACCTTATGACATTTTTTCCGTAGCAAGGTCTTATTAGACTATTTTAATTTCTTCTATTCAAAGACAACATCCACCATCTTCTTCTTTTCCGTTCTTTTTTCCTATTTTGTAATAATAAAACACTGCTGAAAATCAGACAACTAGCAGCGACAACCATCTGCTCTTCATCACTGTCCATTTTGAACTGCATCGCCACGCCACTGAAAATCAAGACTTCGGCTTCTCTACTACGGGAAATATTTGTCACTGGACGCATTTTTCAAATAAAGTAGCGTGTGGGAGGGTGGCCGAAGGTGTAGTGAATAGTTCGAATCTTCGCACATTCGCCGAACATTCGCCAAATGCACGTAGTGTCTGGGACCGGCTTAAGGAAATGGGAACATGTTTTTGCATTGGCATAAAAAGGTGCCGGTTTAATAAAAAATGTATCTTATTTGCTGTAATTTACTATACATCAAACCATTCTTTCAAGTCCGCTTCTTATTCCAAAGAAAGATGAGAAGAAAACATTTTAATAATCATTAGAGACGAGAAACTAGACCCCAGCTTAGCATGACTGTTTGTCTTGTTTGAAGTTGTTTAAAAAAATAGTTTGTTTTTTTTTTTGATGTTTTAATCATAATATTTTGAAAAAATATTTTAGTCGTTTTTTATAATTTATTTTAGTTTAATAATTGAAATATTTTTCAAACCAAAACTTGTCCCAGCGCTTGCTAACTTACCCTGGACCCGTTTAAAAGTTTTACCAAATTTAGGTAGCCTACCTTAAACGGTTTCAGCGATATGACAAAAAACGTGATTTTGAAGCCCATTCTTCGGAGGGCTCTAGCCATCTTAGGGTGCATTTTTCAAGGTATTTTTATATGAAGTTGCTTTCATATTTTGAGAAATACAATAAGTCCTGGCCCACCCTGAGACACCCTGTATATGCTTTACACAATTTAAAAAAAAATGGAATTTACGCTATCTCGATAAGGATTTTTTAAAAATAGTAAAATTAAGTGTAAAAACTATTTAATAACATTTACTTTACAAACTTTTGGCTTTATTAAGCTATAGATTTTGTGTTTAAGAAAACCCTTTTTCCAGCCAAAGCATGTAAACATTCACTGACTTTTCGAAAAATAAAAAAGTTTCGTTGCTATTTCTCTTAAAATTGATAAACTAAATAATTTTATATGCAGCCATATAAATATCATTCTGTTAAGGCGCGTTTACACCAAAGTTGACAACTAAAAGTTGACAAAAAATTGTTTGTAGAAAACTAAAAGTTGCTTTTCTTAAATTAGAGCATCAAGTGGAAGAATTTTTGTAAAATACTAATAGTTGCTCTTCTCACATTTAGAGAAACAAGTGCAAAATTTGTTGCCAAAGAATTAGCGCGAAAGGTTTAGGCACTAATTCTCCAGTTCTCCACTAGTTTTCTACAAGTAGCTTGTGCAAAGCGTGCAGCAACAAATCTTCCACTTTTAGTTGTCAACTTTTTTGATCTTTTAAACAAAAGATTGTTTGTAGAAAACTAAAAGTTGTCAACCAAAAGTTGCACTTCTCAAATTAGAGCAACAAGTGGAAGATTTTTTGTAGAAAACTAAAAGTTGCTTTTCTTAAATTTAGAGAAACAAGTGGAAAACTTGTTACCAAAGAATTGGCGCGAAAGGTTTAGGTAGTAGTTCTCCAGTTCTCCACTAGTTTTCTACAAGTTGCTTGCGCAAAGCGCGCAGCAACAAATCTTTCATTTTTAGTTGTCAACTTTCTTTGATCTTTACCGACACTCCGCGGGAAACTAAAATTAGGTGGAAGATTTGTCTTTCCACAAGTGAAAGACTAAAAAAGTAGCTGTATTTTGTAGAAAAGCAACAAATTGCCGCAACTTGTGGAAAACTTAGTGGATGACTTTGGTGTAAACGCGGCTTTAGAACGTTCTTTTAAGCCGGAGTCTCATGCGTCCGATTTCCGACCATCCGACGTACGAATTTTTTAAATATTTTGTGTCGGAAAACTTGCATGTCTCATTGATCCGAATTTCGGATCCGATATCCGGTCAAAAAATAAAAAATAAGAGCATTTTTAAGGTCAACCTGTGAAACTGCAACGAAAAAAGAGAAAATAATAACCTAACTAAATTGTTTTTTATAATTTTAATTTTGCGATTTGCAATTATCGTTATAAAAACAAATATTTTTGTTAATTCTTAGCGAAACTAAAATATTATTTAATGGAAGAAGAGAAAGTGGTTGTTGAGTATGAGGTAAATTCAGGTTAAGATTAAAAAATTTTAAATTATACCTGTTCATTTTAATATTCAATTTAAATTGAAATTACCCCAACAAAGTAAATAAAGTAAGGTTAGAAGACCAGAAAGAAACGTCCGACATCGTACAAAATTAAAATTAATTTAACTCCATACTCCATCCGACGACGGATAAAATGTTAAAATATTCGGATGAAAAATGGCGCCAAAATGTTCTGACCAATTAAAATATTTTCGGATGACGGGATCGTCGGAAATCGGACGCATGAGGCTCCGGCTTTATTCATATGTACGAGTATAAGTTTAAGAAACATACGGTACGTTAGCACTTAGGCCTAATTACCTATTTTGCGATATTCACCGTTTTTCCTACCGACTCTCATATGACACCCTTTAACACTTATTATAACACTAACAATTTAAAATGTGTCGTTTTTGCACATTTAAAAAAATTAAAAGGCTCCCTGACGATTTTTCAGGCCTAAAAAGCGGATAGTTAAGGTTTTATTAGTACTACCGTATAACCAAAATTTTAGCACAAAGCAATAGGTATACAAAAAGTAACTGAATAAAAATAACATTAAAATTTAAAGAGATAAATCAGTTTAAAGGGGAAATTCATAATCATAACAAAATAAAACGAATCACCTAGGAAATTGTCCACGGTCAATTTATAAAACAATAATTAGCTGTGAAGTTCTTCATTTTACACGGTTAATACGATTTATTAAGCAGATACAAGCCCTACGCAGAACAGAAATGATAATGCCAATGATAATTTATAGTGACGTTCACAGTTATAATGGTCAACCGATCCTATCCCGATAAATAACAGCTAATTTATTGTTTTAACAGAAAATGTAATAAAATCTACTTAAAAAATAAAATTAAAAAGCAAAAATATAACATTTACATTTTAAAATTGTTCTTAAATTAAAATATCCCAATATCGGCACCAAATTATGGACCCAAACAAAAAAGTTTTTAGCACTGTTAAAGCAAAAACTTTTAATTGAATAACAATCAACAAAAAATTTATGATAACATATCTTCAATAAACTGGAGATAAAAAAATATTTAAAAAAATAATCACAATTACATAGCATCAAAAATATATAGCAAGTATATTTGCGCTAATATTCCAATAAAACGGTAAACTATTTTGCTATATTTGCAAACCCATAATATATTCCAAAAGCCTTAGTTTCAGTAAAAAAATTACCTTTCATTACAAAAAATTGTGCAAGCTCAAAAAATTAATAGCTTGTCCATTTATGCTCTTTCTCTAAATAACTTGAACATGGCTTTAAATGTTTGGTAATTGTTTAGATGTGTGGCTCCCCTTTTTTGGGATGTAAAATCCACACGATCATTTTTTTTAGTTGTCAAATATTTTTATTTTTAAAATTTATAAAAATTTAAATAATTTTTAAAAATCCGAAAATATTAGTTTTTTGATTAATTTTTTATTAAGATATTTGAAAAATCCAAAAATTGATATTTTTGATTTTTTTTTATTATTTATCGAAAGTTTCTTTTTTTTAATTTTCCTTAAAAGATTCGTAAATCCGACAAAAAATAGAACAAAATGAAAAAAAACATGTCAATATCTCTATTTTTCGATTTTTTTATGATTAACAATAGGTGGAGCCACCCTATTTAAACAATTACCAATTGTTTAAATCAAGGATAGGTTAAAAGGAAGAAATATACTGTGTGCTAAGTAAGTATGAGATCAAACTATAAGATGTAATTCCTTACTTAATTTTACAACAAAAAGTTAATAGGTGTGTAGGTGGAACTTCTGGATCGTCGGGCTCTGTATCCTCCAGAAATTCCGAACTTTTCCATAACTTGAATTCTTAGCAAAAAAAATTATAGATGCAGGGCACAAACAATGACGGTCCGACCAAGAACTGATTCTGGTATCACGCAACCATCTTCTGCCATTAGGAAAATCCCTCGTGCGTGGGGCCCACAGAAAGGAACAGGTATAGGAATCTTCGTTCACAGCGCTTAGCCCCAGAAGAAGGACTCCATCGTTTGGCTTGAGTTTCTCCTTGATCCCCGATGGCAAAAGCTGTTGATACAGCACCTTCAGCCGCCTTCCCGGAAAAAACTATGTAGTTTTTTTATCGCGAGCACTTCACTGATCGAAGGTCAAACAGGAACTGTACATAGTTTAATAATTAAATGCAAGTTAGTTATTTAAAGTTATTGCTGTGTTTATTAATAAGGCATTTTGATTTAAATATCTATAAATATAATAAGTATTAATAATAATAATATAATTATTCTTATTCTTATAAGCAACAACTACTATGCCTATATTTAGGCTTTTTTAGTGTTGATTTAACTCCAAATATTAAGTGTGGGGTATCAAATTAATTACAAAAAAATGATCTTTTCGAATATGCGATCGGGGCACCATCATTACATTTTAAAAAAATAGTTATGTCTGGAAATAAAATTTTGAAATATTTTTAACTTTGTGGAAAAGACATAAAATATGAAAGATAATTAAAACTATTTTTTAAGCTTCCTGGGCTCAAAATTGGTTATTTTAACGAAGTCATGGCACTCTAGATTGGATTTTAAAAAATTAAATAATTTTAAAGGAAAATGTCAAAAGTTGACATATGGGGTGTCATTGTATTTAGAATGTCATTTTCTATCGAATAGGTAAAAAAATACAGGGTGTTCCATTTAAAATTCAAAAGTTGAGGTCATTTCCGGTGAAACCAGAAATCATCAGAAACAATTTACCACGTTATTCCATACATTTTTTGGTCATATATTGACAAGCCAAATTTTATTTTCCCATTTTAAAAAATAAAAAAAGTTATAGGGGGGAACCACGTTTCAGAAACACCCGGTATATATAAAAATTTAATTTGTTTTCCTATCTCCAAAAATAAAATAGATAAAGCAGCGATTACTTTGCACCAAGCATATAATTTACGTACTATTTTTAATAATAACTCAAACAATTACTTCGTGATACAATTTTGGTATAACAGCGATAAGCAAGTACCATTTAGATCAGGCGATTGCTCAGATATTTAAGATTTAGCGATTTACTCCTAATAAATTAGCTGTCCCATTCACCTATCATATAATTATGTATTTTTAAGTAAAAAGTAAAGGTATTCTACTTTACTTGAAATATGTATTGTACCTAAATGTAATGATAAACGGCACCTTTTACAACCACCTGTTATACCATAATTTAAGTATGTGAAAGAAAACAGTAGTAAGAGGTGACTAGAAGTAAACTCATTGATTTATATCTAGTCGTACTCTACATTATTAGATTTTAGGTTTATAGGTAGTGTTATTAGTGGGTAATGCGTTCTTGTAAATAAAGTAAACCCTACAATGTTTGAATGAAAATTGATTGGTTGGAAAAAGTGCTTATTATAAACCATATTTTACTGTTTCGAAGCAACTACGTACATTTAAAAATATATCTTTTTTAATATATAACGTAATTTGGCTTGGATCCTTAACATAAGGATCTCGGGAACTATCGGAGATACGATGATGGTTAAATTGGGGCAAAGTTGCGCATTTGTATGACTAACAATATACAGGTTAAAAACCGAAATTTTGGAAAATCGATTTAATTTTTTCCTGGCTCCATTTAAAAACGGATTTTAAAATAGATTTTTTTTATCTTGGGACAGTCTACGAAGGCTGATGCCTAAGTACTAACGTACCGTGGGTGTCTTAAGTGTGGTGAGAGGGAGTTTCTTCACAGGGGACTTAAATATTTGGAGATTGGGAGAAGAAAGAAAACCTTCTGCGGGCAGCAGGTTCCATTGTCTTGACACTCTAGGGATGAAGGAACGAAGAAAGCGGAAAGTTTGGGCCTCTCTAACTGAACTGTAAAAGGATGCATAAAAGTTGCACTACGTGTTGCTCTATTGGGAGCTGCCAGAGAAGGAATTATACTGTCCAAATTCTCTGAGCAGAAGCCGTGAAAATTCCTATAGAAGAGCGACAGATCCCCTACAGCTCAACAGTGGTCAAGAAGAGGAAGCCTTTCTGTGAGCATGGAATCATTAATAAGACTAACGGCTCTTCTTTCAATGGAGTCCAGAATGCTAAGTGTTGTAGGGGACGCCATTCTCCAGACATAAGAACAATATTTTAAAGAGGGTCTGATTTAGGATACAAACAGAGTATACTGATTGGAACAAGAGAAATACTTTCTGGCTCGAAAGAGGAATCCAAGCTTTTTGAAGCTGCCGAGGCTATGGCTGTAATTTGGCATTGGCAGCGACAGCGAACATGACTGTGTTTTCGAGGCATTAAACTAAACAAGATTTTTGGCGCCCTAATCCAAGATAAGTTTGAGGTCTTGTGAAAGAGATATCTGCACTGACCTGCGCTTGTTTTCCAAATCAGAATTACATGGTGGCTTCAGAAATTGAATACTAGAGTAAAGGGTACTATCGTCAGCAAAACTTTGAATAGGATTGATTGTGGAAGAGAGAAGATGGTAGAAAAAACAGTGTGGGTGCCTAAAATAGATTGCACATTTACATTGCCTTTTCTTTCGTCCTATTTGATAGTACTTTCAGATTTCACATCGGACGTTTACGTAGGTAAATAGTGTTCCTTATTCTGATTTCATGTATACCATGTTATATTTTAAAAGCTAGTAACCTTATTTATCTTCAAAACACAAATATCCTCTTATCTGGTCTTGATTTCGGCTTTTTTTTTGTTTTTTTGTAAAAAAAAAAGTGACAGTACCGATTTTAATGGAAATGTGTAATTCAAAACTAGGAATAAAATAATTCTGGGGGTGATTCTACTTGTTAAATTATGAAAAGAAGTTCATATCAACATAGGTCCGCAAATGCGTCATAAGGTCCCTATGGCGATTCAAAGATGGCACCGGGATATGTTTTATTTTATATTTCTGGAACCGTTTTAGATAGTCATCTGAGTTTTGGCATATGAATTGCATTTAATAGAAGGTACATTTCAGTGTTATTACTAAATTATTATTTTAATCAGGGGCGTGACGACAGTGGAGGCCTCAATTTTATTTATTCACATTTTTATTAAACGTCACATTTTTGCAGTTTTCCTTAGAAATTCTAATTCTGCGGTATAAATAACATAATAGAGGTAATCTTGTCGAAAACTTCTCAGGCTACCCGTTTTTGAGAAAACACTCTTCAAAGAAAATAGTGCATGCAGGGTCGCCCAAGCAAAAGAGTATTCCGTCATCTTTTGAAAGGCAAGAACATTTTTTTTAATTACACTGTTATTAACACAATTATAATCAAATAAACTTTATTTTTGAACCTTATGTAAAATTTGTTTACCGCAGAAATATGGTGTTTAATAAAAATGTGGACAAATTAAATCGAGACCTTCCCTCTCGGTACGCCTCTGATAAAAAAATAATTTAGTAAAAACACTGAAAATTATTACTATTAAAAGCAATTCATATGCCAAAACTCAGATAACCATCTAAAACGGTACCAGAGATATAAATTAGAACCCCTATATCCCGGTGCCATCATTGAATTGCCATAGCAACCCTATGACGCATTTGCGGTCCTATGTTGATATGAACTTTTTTTCATAATTTAACATGTAAAATCATCCCTAAAATTATTCGAACGTTATTTCCGGACACCCTGTTTATTTCATAGAAATAGTACAGAAAAAGAGCAAATATTGGGTATGTAAGCTACCTGATACAAATAAGGTATATGCTCAAATAAGGCCTGTAGTGCGGAAAAGTCGGTTAAAATAATATATTAACATAAAAATACTTCACACGCATAAACCACAGCCCCACGACTCTACAAACAGTGCGCGAGAGGCCCGCTCGCACTCACAGTGATACCAGTGGCCGGTCGTTTGTGACGGACGGGCGTTTTCATTGCGCCCTATTAATATGTCGTAATTTTTAACGAATTTTAATACGTTATTATTTAACGTTTTGTTTCAAGTAATGTATACGGATCACAATATAACTCATCAAAAAGATAACTATGACTTTAAATTGTAATTTTTAGAATATGCGAATTAAATATGCTTATAACATTTATGAAGTATAATATACTCTGATCTGATTTGAATGTTCAGAGGGTGGTAATATACCACTGTACCTAGACCTCAGTAGGTCCTTTGTGTTTCCTCTTTTAGGCGGGAGATTCACTCCTATTGATTTAAAATAGTTGACGACGTCTTTATGTGGAATCTCCCTAATTTCGGCCAGTAATGGCCAGTTCGTGCCCAGCATGGAGTTCCGTTCAAATGTGAGGGCGGGACAATCGCAAAGAATGTGTTCCGCGGTCTCATCTTCTTGTTCAGAATTACATAATCCTGTGTTCGTTAGACCCATTTTAAATAGGTGTCCTCGTAGCCCGCAGTGGCCAGTTAGAACGCCCGTTAGTGTTCGGAGGTTCCTTCTGGACATCATAAGGTTTTTTTCGCTATTGACTTGTCTGGATAGCTCAGCATTATTTTTGCAAAGTTGCAGTTCGTAGTATCATCCCATTTTCCTTTAAACAGTCGATGGAAGTATTCTTTAATGATGTCTTTAATCGCTGTTGTTGTCAGTCCAGTGGTGGGGACGGGACCAACTAGTTTCCGTCCCGCAGCCGCCCTGGCCAGCGAGTCAGCGGTACGATTACCCTTAGATATGTCATGTCCCTTGATCCAGGCTAGGTTGACCACATTATTTAGAGAGATGTTAGTCAGGGCTTGATGACATTCTAGTACAAGTCCCGAAGTAATGCGTGGTCTTTTTAGGGCTAGTAATGCTTGCCTACTGTCTGTATAAATACAGATCGTTGGCGATGTTGCGGCTTTTAATTTTGTAAGCCGCTATGGTTATGGCTGTCAGTTCGGATTGAAGCACGCTGGGTTCGGCGCCCATTGTCCATCCAATTTTCAGGTTTATGGTTGGTGAGTATATGCCACAGCCTGTGCCCACCCTGGTCTTAGAGCCGTCAGTGTACAGGCTAATGGTTAAGTATAATATACTGTTATCAGGTAACCAAATAAGTTCGTGCGGTTGCTGTATATCGCACATTGCCATGGATATTGTTTATGTCAGTGTTTCCCAAAGTGTGGGTCGCGACCCCCTGGGGGGTCGCAATGAGGTACTAGGGGGGTCGCCGGAAATTTCCAAAATAAGACAAAAACACTACTTTGTTAAATCATGTATTTTTATTTTAATAAAGCCGTAAATAAAAATTAACAATTAATTATCAAACGAAACATAAAAAACTAAATATTAAAAGTTCTTAAAAAGTCCTTAAAAATAAAAGAAAAAAATAAAGTCAAATATTACAATGTTAATGAGACCCATGCGCCTGTTTTTTTGAAACTAGTCTTTCAAATCTAGGCTGTGTATTTGAGACACACACAATTATATCGTTTTCAAGTACGAGACGATTTCTCACTTTTGTTTTAATGGCAGTCATAGACGAGAAACTTAACTCACATAAATATGATGTTACAAATGGAACCAAACATTTTACAGCTTCATTCGCCAACTGAGGGTATTCCTGCATCTTTTGGTCCAAAATTCGTCCGGGTTCTGGGAAAAAAATTGCAGCTTGAACATTCCATCACTTGATATTTCAATAAGTTGTTCTTTCATGTTTATTGGTATTTCAGCATGTTGAAAGGAATCGGCTAAAAACGGATTCAGTATCCATCTGCAACTGTCGTAACTGTTTTGAATTTCTTCGGGAAATAATCACAGAGCTTTTGTTTTAAATTAAGCAAAGTAACTTGCATGCCTGCAAAAACTTGTTCAAAATTTGTAGCATTGTAACATACATTTTCTATAATTTCCTGAATGCACTGGAATGAATCGAGCTGCTTTTTGCCAAGTGAAGTTGACCATAAATCGATTTTTCTTATAAACCCCTTAATTTTATCTGTGGCTGTAATTATATTAATGTCGCGACCTTGCAAATTACTGTTCAAAATATTTAATTGTTCGAAAATATCAGCAAGGAAACCTAGTTTCAAAAGCCAAATAGGATCGGAAAATTGATTTTCATATGGGGACTTCTCATCTTTCAAATACATTAAAAGCTCTGCTCTTAAGTGAAATACTCTTTTTAAGACGTTGCCCCTTGAAAGCCACCTTACTTCGGTGTGATAAAGAAGATTTTGAAATATAGCACCCATGTCTTCGCAGATTTTTCGAAAAATACGGGTCTGTAAAGCTTTTCCTTTAATGGAATTTACAACTTTAATGATGGTTTTCATAACACAGTCCATTTCAGGAGGTAAAGCTTTTGACGCCAGAGCTTCTCGATGTAAAAAACAATGTCTCCATGTGGCATTAGGCATTATTTCTTGTAATCTGACGACAAGACCAGATTGATGTCCTGTCATAGCTTTAGCGCCATCCGTGCATATAGCAATACATTTTCCCCAGTCAATAACATATTTACTTGTGCGTTTCACAAAACTGTCGAATAAACATTTTCCAGTGGTATTGGTCTCCAATGGGGAACAAAATAAAATATCTTCTTGAATGCCATTATTTGTATCATATCTTACAAACGTAATAAATTGGGCACAGTTAGATATATCCGTGGATTCGTCCATTTGAAGAGAGAAGTACGTGCATTTATTAAGATTTTCCACAACTTGCGCTTGAATATCTTCTGCCATATCACTAATTCTTCTTTGGATAGTATTATTTGACAGAGGTATTGTTTTTAACTTTGCAGCCTCTTTTTCACCGATCATTATATGTACCATTTCAACAGCTGCTGGCAAAATCAGATTTTCAGCAATTGTGTGCGGATTACTAGTTTTGGCAACGCGATAAGCAACTTTATAACTTGCTAATAATGCTTTTTCGTTAGTAGTGGTTGCCAATTGAAAAGTATCTTGCTGTTTGTGAAGGATGTTCAGCTTTCTTTCAAAGAATTCTACGGGTTTGTCTTTTTTATCTGGATGTTTGCTATTTAAATGTCGAAGTAACTTTGATGGCTTCATGCTTTCGTTTGACAATACTTCTCCACAAATAACACATTGTGGTTTATTGGAAATAATGGTAAAACCATATTTAAGATAATCATCACTGTAAAGTCTGTTTTTCTTTTATTACTGCCACTTTCAGACGTAGATGGTTCTGCACTTCTTTTTAAAAACTTATCCATAATTTGTAATTTATCGTAGACGTAAATACGTAAACGGGAATATGTAAGTCGCAAAATATTTACTCATTACTTAATACCGCTGCATTCGCCACAACGCGCTGTTTCGAACTGAGGTCTCATTGCACATCGCCGCTTATATAAAGCCGAAACGAGGCTACGAGAACGTTCCAGAGTGCCATCTACTAGCGAAGTAAGGAGTAGAGCCTTCGCGAATATCATGGAAAAGTATTGCGATGTAGACACAAACAAAGATGTCGCGGTGTACAATGTGCAGTCGACTTTTTATTATTTATTTTTATTGTAAATGCTAGTCTGGCAGAAGTACTACTAGTTTACTAGTGGAACAGATCGCAATTATTAAAATAATTGTTGAATTTTTTAAATGTATTTAGTTTAAACTTAAACAGTAAAGTAAAATAAAATTTGAGAAACCATCAGTTGTAAATTAGGCACGCTATTTTTGTCGCTATTTTGGTTTGGGTGATGAGTAGGGGGTCGTGAACAATTTTTTTAACAAAAAGGGGTCGCGCTTTAGATAAGTTTGGGAAACACTGGTTTATGTTGTTGATCGATAGCGATTTTTTCTTACCTGCTGTCACTTTAGTATGAATCCTTCTTTTCTCACACACATAAAAAGTTGCTGAAAATTGTTACATTAAACAGTAATTCGAAAAATATGTACCGAATTCGGAGATGATGCCGTTAGTGATCAAACAGCACAGAAGTGGTTCAAAAAATTAAGTCGTCTTACCATTTGTTCAACAAACATTTCACGCAACGCTAATGAACTATTTCTTAATCGGTTATTAACCTGCGACGAAATATGGATCTGTATTCGAATTCTAAGCGTTCGTATTATTGGTTGTCGCCTACTGATTCGGTACCACACACGCCCAAGGCTTCCTTGCACCCAAACAAGGTTTTGTTGTGTGTTTGGTGGACAGTAACTGGAATTGTCCATTATCAGTTTTTGGAAAGGGGTCAAACCATCGCTGCTAACTTGTATTGTGAGCAGCTTCAACAAGTACAAGCAGCACTCATCCAGAAACAGCGTTCTTTGATCAATTGGAAGAAAGTGATATTCTTGCAAAATAACGCCAAGCCTCAAACCGCAAGAATGACCCGAGAAAAAATTTCTGAACTTGGCTGGGAAACGTTACCGCACCTGCCATATTCTCCCAACATTTCGCCAAGTGATTATCACCCTTTTTGTCTCTTGACAACTGTATGAGGCACCGACAGTTTACAACTCGAGATGATGTAATAAATGCGGTCCGCAAATTTTTTGACCCAAATCCAAGGATTTCTACAATACCGGCATACAAAAATTGGTTCCACGCTACCAAAATATCATTGAATGTGATGGTAATTACTTCGACGAATAAATAGTGTCTTATTATTATAAAAATTTATATTTTTCTACCAAAAACGGCACGAACTTATTTGGTTACCTGATAAATAAAGCCTACTTTTAAAATAGGCCTTACTTCTGACCCTATCGGCCGAGTGATGATCGCGTTGTTAAATTTAGCAATGGACTTAGCAATTGTTAAAGTTAACAACGGTTTAGAATGTTTAACAAAATGTCAGATTTTGACAGGTTGCCTACTAAAATCATTAAATAAAACTGACAATGACGTTTTGTTAAACATTCTAAACCGTTGTTAACTTTTAACAATTGCTCAGTCCATTGCTAAATTTAACAACGCGATCATCACTGGCCGTATGTCTATCAAAATAATTTTTATTTTCAATATTTTTTTATATTATTCTTTATTCCTTGTTAATATGCGACTTTGTCTGACTAGCAATTTAAGCCTAATATTTAGTAAAATAACTTAGAAAGTTGCTTAGGAATCTTGAAAGTGAAAATGAAAATTATCACTTCACCTGTTAAAAAAATTTGAGATTATGCTATTCGAAGTAACACTTTAACCGTTAAAATTTTATGTTGACGCGTTGAGTAAACAGTTTACTATAAACGGTACAGTTCAAAGATATAACATATCTATCTACTAACCACACGAAACAGTTTAGTGCGCTAAACGCACCCAATGGTATAAAAATATTTTAGATAAATGATACGAGGTTTGTTCCAAGCTCTCAAAATACCGGTCGCGGTCGGGAGCAAACCAATTCAAAAAAATAAAGGGCTTTTTATTACAAACCAATTTTTGAGTACATACGTTTTTTTCAACCGTTAAAAAATGTTGACATTTGGTACTATTTTCAGGTGCAAAAGTTGATAGCTTTTTTTTCTCATACCGTACAAAAATGTGCTCGTTGCTTAGTAACACTTTTGCTAGGATTAAAAGTAGCACTATTATTTTGACTTGGTTGGAGAAAAAATAGTATTTATCATACGGACTAAAAGTGCTTATTTTTACTCGCAATTTTGCATTCGCTCGGTTGCGCTGCGTTTCGCCTCGCAACTGCAAAAATTGCTCATAAAAAAGATGCACTTTTAATTCTTATGATATAATATACTATTATATCTGCTTCAATTTTTTTTATATTTTTTAGGAAACTGGGACACATCACAATTTACAACAAACGAATTACTTCAAAGTATAATATTTATAATACAAACGGCTGCACTCGAACCTAAACACCAAATATTAGGTGGAGTATGCATAATAGATGTTAATAATTTAGGTGCTGGACATGCATGGTATTTGACACCTACTATTGCAAAACAAATGTTAGCGGTTGGCTATGTAAGTATCGTACTTTACAAAAAAGCAACTATGTATTCAATTAGCAAAAATCTCTGTAAACGATCTTTATTATGACGTAAAGTGTGGAAAATGGATCCGAACATTGCGCTAAATGCGCGATCTTCCTCTTGGAGCAGAGTAGTAGGAGGTCAAAGAAAATCGGAATAAATGCAAAAAAAATATGCACATTTTTTTGGCAATTTTTTAACAGAGGTATAATAAAACTGAGCTACCTATAACTAAAATGTTCGTGTACACCTACAGGGTGAAGTATCTAGGAGGTTTCATTCACCATGTCTTCTCGATTTACCTATATTTTAGGATAAGTCATACTTAACAAAGAAAACAGAATTTTCATTGTTACGTATATTTTTAATGTAACGCTATGTATATCTTGCCAAATTTTGACTCTTAATTTAATTTTACATCAAAAATGTAAAAAACACTATATGTCAATAATTGCTGATTTTTAGATAATTAAGTAACTAATAAAGTAACTAAATGATATCGCGCACATAACATGGGATTCTGGCTCTTTAACGATTTTTTAAAATTTGTGTATGTTGTTCTTTGGGTCAATAGAAACATCTTTTAAATAGGACATTCCTGTGCAGGTATACAGGATTCCTGTGCAGGCTTACAGGGTGGCCCAAAAAATCACTGAGAAGGTAAAGCTTCCTGTTCCTTAATATTAATTTAAACGCCTAAAATGTCTGAATTATCATTTAAATCCAACAAAAAAATAATTTACATATTTGCTATACAACACATACAGGGTGCTCCAGTATCGAAGAAATAAAAATGTTTATTTCAAGTAATATGTTCATTTCATGATATACTTGTATATATCTACAGAATTTTTACTTTTCTGTCAGTTTCTTGTGCTCCAAGTAAAAAAGCAAGCTAATTTTGCGTTTTTGAAATTCTAGCTAATAATTATATAATAAATAATTTATGAACAATATTAAATTATTAATAAGTAATAGTTTTACACCAGCAATTTTTGCGCTGCAAACAATTTTAAAGCGACTTATATAAGGTGCCACAGATTTAGAGTGCATATGGGGATCTGGAAACCGTAGAGATACGAAGTCGGTTAAATTATGGCAGTTGCGCATTTAGTGCCTAACAACATGAGAGTAGAAGTTGTAAATTCCGGTACTCCGGAGATATCCGGGAAAAACCGAAATTTGCTGATTTCGTTTTAATTTTTCTGACGTTATTTAAGAGATATGGAAAAACAAAAGACACTTTTCATGGCCATTTTTAAGCTCTACAAAACAGCTTGAGAGATTTTCTAGAGTTTCGTTTTCGTTAAACCATCATCAACTTTATTTTTTAAATGCGGCACTCAATTGTTTATTGCATTTTTGAAGCAGTTGAAATCCTAATTACAATGATGTATAACACTTAATATTTTTCTGTTAAATAAACATATTTTCCATAAGAGACAATGAGTAAGACAAGGAACGCACATCATTTCTTATAGGGGCGTTCCATATTTGTTAATAAATATTAAGTGTTATACATTTTTGTAATTGGGATAATAAGACGTTCAAAAAATTAAATAAAAACCCAGGTCCGTATTTAAAAAAATAAAGTTGATGATGGTCTAACGAAAACGAAACGTCGTACAGAAAATCTCTCAACTCTGTTTTGTAGAGCTTAAGAAGTGGCCATAAGAAAGTGTCTTTTGTTTTTCCATATCTCTTTAAATAACGTCAGAAAATAAAACGAAATCAGCAAATTTCGGTTTTTCTGGATATCTCCGAAGTACTCTGAATTTTACAACTTTCTAATCGGTATGTTGTTAGGCACCTAAATGCGCAACTTTGCCAAAATTTAACCGACTTCGTATCTCTTACGGTTTTCGAGATCCCCATGCATGCACTCGAATCTGTGGCACCCTGTATAGGTAAATCCAAAAGACATGGTAAATGAAACCTTCTAGATACTTCACCCTGTAGGTGAACACGAAAATTATTTTAGTTATGAGAAGCTTAATTTTATAATTCCTCTGTTACAAAATCGCCAAAAAAATGTGCAGATTTTAAAACTATGTACCTCTTTTTATGTCACAAAATATCTTGTGAAAACAAACCAAAAAAACCTTTAATTCTAAATATTCCTGTATATTTGGGACAATAAACCAAAATATTTTAACTTAAATTTACCTTTTAATAAACTGTCAGAAATGTAATGTAAATTCTGAAAATATATACAATATATATCACGACATTAACATTTTAGTTGGCATAATCCATATTATTTATTAGATACTGGACCACCCTGTATGTGTTAAATGTTAAATCAAAATATTTTAACTCTAAACAAATATATAAAATATTATTTCGTTGGATTTAGATGAAATTTTACCCTTTTTATGCGTTTACATTGGAATTAATAAACAGTTAAGCTTCAACTTCTCAGTGATTTTTTGGGCCACCCTATAGGCCGGCACTAAATTAATCTAAATTAATTTTAAAAATTATATTTCTTGGTGATAATTTTTTCCTCGCCTATTTACTTTTATTTTCTTCACACAATGCATATTCTGTTGGTTTTTCGTAAAAAAAAAATCTAAATAAAGGCGGTGGTAATGTGTATCGGACCCAACAAAATATGACAATATAATAATTTCATAACTATCTTGACCAGGATCGACAGAATAAAAAAAATACATATTTTTTGTCAAAATGAAAAAATTCTTGCGGATTCGCCATAATCGAGGTTGTACGGTTGAAATCTCAAAGAAATATTATTTTTTAATTACTTTAGATAAATATTTGAAAATTCTTTAAGTTCCTAAAGGTACTCAATTAGACTTAATTTCCACTGTTTTAATCATTAAAAAAGAGAATTCTTTGATTATGGGTCTGCGTCTTCTTCTTCTTCGGGTGCCATGTGCTATGCCGCACGTCAGGGATCATTTGTCCATTTCATGGTTACAGAATAGCCAGGGTGCCCCCTCAGCCTGTCTAAAAATGGTTGCGGCATTCAGTATACCACACCAATTTCTTATATTGCGGAGCCAAGAGTGTTGTTTTCGACCTGGCCTCCTTCTCATTCGACCTTGCAGTATTAGCTTCGGTATGGATAGCGAGGTCCTCTCAGTATATGCCCCAGATACGACACTTTACGTTTTTTTACTGTGTCCAATAGATGTCTTTCCGTGGCAGCTCTTCGTAGAACTTCATCATTAATTGTGTGAGCTGTCCAGGGAATAAGCAGCAATCGGCGTAGTGTCCACATCCCAAAAGCTTCGATCCGATTCAGCGTTCTGGCTTTAAGTGACAAAGTTTCAACACCGTCAATGATCAATATACAACTATATTTTTGACACCGTATAGTATAATAGGCCACACATAACACTGCACCACACGTATTCGAGTGTGTAGGAGCATATTTCTGTGAAGAAGTATATTCTTGAGTTTAAAGAAGGTTGTTTTCGCGCGACCAATTCTTCCCTTCACTTCTTCATCACATTCCCACCTTTCATTTAGAGGCGCCAATGTAGGTAAATTTGGCGACACGCTCAATATTTTCTCCGTTGATGTTGAGAGGAGTAATATGCTGATTTCTGCTGATCACCATCATTTTTGTCTTGCCAACATTTATATGTAGTCCGAACCTTTCACCTCATTCGTTGATTTTATTTAGTATTGACTGGAGGTCTTCAATGTTATTATTATGGGTCTGCTAAATTTTCAAAACCTGGCAGACCCAGAGTTTTTTTTTCAATATTTTTAAAATCGTTAGTGCATCTAATTTATCAATTGCGCACCTAAATAGCACCTAAAAAGGCCCTAATTTTGCTATAAATATCGTTGCATTTTTTGAGTTGGGCTAGCCAAGTTTATATACGTCATATTATTTATTATCTGTCATTTTGAATAAGGAACAAATTTTAAGACTGATTATAGTTTTTGAGGCCTAAATATAAAATTAGTCAGAAACCATGGTTACTGACTTTTTGAACCAATGCAATACTTTGTTTTTTGTTTAGATTGTCCTTCTCAAACAAAAATGAACAAATTATATTTTTATTTAATTTGAAGACCATGCTTTTAACAATGAGTTGTTTTTTGTATTTTTATTTCCACATTTTTTTAATACTGCGTTTTACAATTTGTGATTTTTAGAGTTCTCTTCCCCATCGAGTTCATGCAATCCATATTGTAAATGCATCTAAAGTATTTGACTATGCATTCAGTATGCTAAAACCATTTCTATTGGATATTATGAAGGAAAGGATATTTATTCATCCAGATATGGAAAGTCTCCATAAGCACGTGTCGCCCAAATATCTGCCCAAAAGGTATAAATAGTTTAAAATAATTGAGGAGTAACTTTTCAAATAGCATTATGTCCACTGAGGAGCAAATTGCGTTTGATGCAATTTTAGAAACATAGTTGCAATCCTAAAAAAACAACGCATTAAAACGTATTAGAAATATAAGTAATTAGATGGCAAAAAGTGGCAAACACATCAAAATGAATTTTGTCCGCAAATGTAAGCACTTTATAAACTCTATTATGTCCGATTGTCCGCTAGGAGACAGCACTGTCGCATGGACGCAGTAAGATAACATATAAGAAAGGTATTCTAATCCTGCAATGCATTATGGGAAATGTGTCAAGCGGTGGCGCCACCACCAGTGTGTCAGACACACTAGTCGGCAAAGTATTTTTATGCGAACTCCTCCAATAATAAAAATTATTTTATAATAAATTATACTTAATAATTAATTCTAATTTTTTTATTATTTATAGAGAAATATATAGTATTAGAAAAAATGCAATACATATTAGGGTAATTCATTTGAAATCCATGTAAACACAAAAGTTTGATTAATAAATAAAAGTTTATTAATTTTAATGATTAAAAAGCGAACAATTAAAATATTATAGATTTCTTAAGTATTCTTAATACTGAGAGCAAACAAATTTGTAGTATTTTTAAAATAGTTGTATTATTTGTATAACTTACTATGAGTTTAAGTATTATTATATTTATAATATTATATATAGTAATAATTATATATATATTATATGTTATATATTTATATATAATAAAAAAAAAAAATATATATATCAGTATCATATTATTTATTATATTTATCATTAATGATATAAGATATCATATATTATATATTAATATATATATTATATATATTTCTAATATATTTATTTATTTTTATATTATTTATATATATTATCGTGTTTCAATTGTCTCACCTGGGATCTCGGAAACTATAGGAGATACGAAGATGGTTAAATTGAAAGTTGAGGCATTTGTGACCAACAATATCCGTTAAAAGTTTGAAAATTCCGAGTAATTTCCGGAGATATCCGGAAAAAAACAGAAATTTTGGAAAATCGTTTATTTTTCCTGGGTTTCTTTTTCACAATTTCCAAAATAAATAATACATTTGCATTGTCACTTTTTCCGCTCTTCGAATGGTGTTCATGAGTTTTGCAACTCGACGTTTGTTTTTCCGTAACCATCATAATTTTTTTCTTATGGACGCCATATGGAGAATTCCACAAATTTGAATGGCCCTTTTATCACATTTTCAACGATGTATCATAAGTTACCCTTGTTGCCCGAAAATCCAAAAATTAACTAGAATATTTTTATAACATAGTTGGCTTTGAATTTCTCAAATCGTGACGTGTAAATGACATTCTGTGTTTACTGTCGTTGTGGTGTCGTTAAAAATGGAATTCACCAATGAAGAAAAACGAGATATGGTAAAACTTTATTACAGAATGATAGGAACAGTGTGAAAACATCGGAAGTGTATCTTAACTCGTATCCCGAGGCAAACCTCATCGAACTTTATTCAAATTATTGGATGAAACCTCCTGATATGGTTCGTTTGAAAAGCCCAGACAAAAATATGGGGACAGAAGGGATGAGGAAAGCAAAGAAAACATCGTAAATGAGGTATAATTAATGTTAGCATTCGTTTTAGGACGCAAACTACCTAATCGATTATCTATTCGGAAAAAATGTTGACGAACGCGGCAATTTTCAAATACATACCGGGCATGCGTCGACTTTATGACTAAGTTCGAATTTAGGAATTAGTTACTTTGCGATCAACTGTAAAAAAATATTAAACCGTTTATGAAAAACTAATACATATTTTGTAGATAAATACGAATCCAGGTAAATCCACACGCCAGATACACACTGATTTGGATGTTTCTTCGCACACGTCTGTTTGGAGAGAGATCAGGAAAAGTGGTTTCAAATGCTACAAAATCCACATATCGCAAAAACTGCACTCTGGTGATTCTGAAAGGCGATTACAATTTTGTGATTGGCTACAAAGGCGACCCGATTTTCCAGCTTTTCTAGAAAATGTTATTTGGACAGATGAGAGCACTTTCACCAATTGTGGAATATTTAATCGAAACAATGAACACATTTGGAGCATAAACAATCCCCGGCAGTTTCGAGAATTACGACCCCAAGTGCGATTCAGTCTTAATGTCTGGGCAGGCATTTATAAAAATAGAATTTTGGGACCTAACCACAACTAACTTAACAACATACCATTACAAACTACAACAGTATTTGGTTCCAACACGATGGTGCTCCACCTCACAACACAAGACAAGTATCTGATTATCTTTCCGAAAGGTTTGGTGACAGGTGGATTGGGAATAATGGGCCGGTAAGATGGCCAGCTAGGTCTCCAGATCTCAATGTCCTCGATACATTTTTATGGGGTACGTTGAAAAACCGAATTTATGGGCAAGGCGAATACCAAAATATCGAGGAACTTCAACTCAACATCGTTAGGGAGTTTGGAAGATTAAGAAGGAGAGAAATAAATCGCGCAGTTAATAACATACAGAGAAGAGTGGCGATTTGTTTAGAAAATGACGGCAGCATTTTGAACATTTGTTATAATTTTTTAGTTCTAGTTTTTAGTAATTTTCTGTTATTTAAACCATTCGGTTGTCATTTTGTTGTCTAGAGGCTTTCAAACGAACCATACTCAGCGAAGTTTCTATCCAATAATTTGAATAAAGTTCGATGAGGTTGTCGTCTCTCGGATACGAGTTAAGATACACTTCCGATGTTTTCACACTGTTCCTATCATTCTTGTAATAAAGTTTTACCATATCTCGTTTTTCTTCATTGGTGAATTCCATTTTTAACGACACCACAACTGACAGTAAACACAGAATGTGTTTATATATATATATATATATATATATATATATATATATATATATATATATATATATATATATATATATATATATATATATATATATATATATATATATATATATATATATATATATATATACTTGAAATAAAAAAACAACATTTTGTTTACTGTTCATTTGGAAAAAGGAATCAACATGCTTTCTAAGAATGTTTAACAGCTTTCTGAATATAAAGCTCATAAACCTTCTGCAGATGCAATAAAGTTTTTCCATAGCTAGTGAAAACTTCTTCAACTTTTTTAGGAAGTTGAAAAACTGCTTCAGTAGGATGCTTTAAGTGACCACGATTTAATGCATCTGTCCAGTCAGAGCTTGCATTTGATAACGGTTTTGGAGAATTGATAGCCTCTTCACACACTTTGCAATTAGAAGACGAAACAAATATATATTATTATATATTTAATATATATTAATCAAACTTTTGTGTTTACATGGATTTTAAATTAATTACCCTAATATGTATCGTATTTTTCTAAAACTATATATTTCTTTATAAATAATCAAAAAATGAGAATTAATTATTAATAACTATAATTTATTATCATAAGATAATTTTATTATTGGAGGAGTTCGCATAAAAATACTTTATTTGCCGGCTAGTGTGTCTGACACACTGGTGGTGGCGCCACCGCTTGACACATTTCCCATGATGCATTGCAGAATTAGAATACCTTTCTTTTATATTATCTTAGGGAGCCGGTCTTATTTATTTTATTTTTTTTAATCTACACTCTTTAATAATTACACCCACAATTTTAAGGAATCTCTAGCACAAGATAATCTATAAAGCCGGGTATTCACTTAGCGAACGTATCCGGGCGCACAGCAGCGAACGTATAGGTTCGGTTAGTGTGGACGTAAATAATTTTATTGACGGACGCATGCATTCGGTTGCGGAAAGGTTCGCTCGCTTGTCGGTATATCAAAGAAAATTCGCTGCACGCAGTTTTGGAATGTGTACGTATATGAATGAAATACGAATTGTCGGAACGAAGGTGAACAACACTACACGCATACGTTTGTTAAATGCGGATGTCAGAGCGCATGTCGAACAAATTGTACGTACATTTACGGCATATACGTTTGTTGCCGTGCGGCTGTATACGTTCGCTAAGTGAATACCCGGCTTAAAATGGCCAAACAAGCAGTGTGATTGGCTACATTTTAGATTTAAGTAATACTTAACGCTAAGAGTCCCTTAAAATTGTTGGTGCAACCGGCCATAAGTGATATTTTCTGTGTTGTTGAGCAAAATAGCTTTAAAGCCGGGTATTCACTTAGCGAACGTATACTGCCGCATGGCAACGAAAGTGTACGTTCGATTTGTGTGGACGTGAATAATTTTATCTACGAACGCATGCATTCGGTTGCGGAAAGGTTCGCTCACTTGTCGGTACATCAAAGGAAATTCGTTACACATCGTTTTGGAATATGTACATATATGAATGAAATACGAATGAAAATGAATTGTCGGAACAAAGGTGAACAACTCTACACGCATACGTTTGTTAAATGTGGATGTCAGAGCGCATGTCGAACAAAATTCACGCACATTTACGGCATATACGTTTGTTGCCATGCGGCTGTATACGTTCGCTAAGTGAAAAAATGAATCATGAAGTAGGGGAATACATTCAAGAATCACGAAAAAACTACCCGAATTTTTTACGTAAAGTCGCATCAAAACGCAATAGGTCCAGAATAGACCACAACAAAATCAATTTTGTGTACTTGAAAGCAACAAAATGTATTATGTCCGAATAATTTTTGTAATTTTTATTAAGTAGAAATTATTTTGATTTACATGAGGTCATCTATAATTAGTGTCATTCATTATCTTTCAAATACTAACATTGTTGTTACTTTATAATAGGCTAGTAGAAGAGTAACACGTTTTTCGCTTCTCCTTAAAAAATATGTAAAATGGACAAAATGCATATTGAAAAGTTGCTCCTCAATTGATACTGGGAGTCTATAAAGTATACTTAAGGAATTTATAATCAATTATTGTAAGATTGACATTTAAAGAATTGGTATGACACGTAATTTAGGATTATTTTAAAACCTGGTCTGACAATAATCCTTTTATTTTTAACAGTAATTTCATGTTTTTTACGATGTCACATATTAAATTAATAATGTTAAAAGTAGCCCAGAAAATACCTCTATTTATGCAAAAAGTGTGTAAAATAGATATTATTTTTATACAAGTCACATGAGTGACAAAATCTTTATACTTACAATAATTTCATATAACATTTTTTCTAATACCAAAAAATACAACACCATAGATCTGTTTGTACTTAAAATAAAATATAAAAAGTTTACTTTTTAAAAAAAAAAAGGTTTTATGATAATTTCTTTATATTCATGCAAACAATTTCCAGTGAAAACTACACGAAATTAACGAATATCGCAAAAACTTGAATAAAACAGCTTATTCCCTCTGTCCAGCATTAAAAATAAATTTTAAAAAACGCCCAATAAGTAATATCTTTTTACCTGATGCATTCTAGGTTTGGTGGAATTCATAAAGATTTTGGTTATAATAGCTGGCTGACGGTCTTAAAAAATAATGAGGATTTTCTTGAAGAAATGACGTCAATTGGATATGAAGGCTGTAGAGAGTTTATACAAAAAATTTAAATAAGACTGGAAATTAAAGCCGCTAGGTCCAGTTTTAGTACCAGAGCTTTAACTAGTTTAAGCTTTTCTATTAAAACTGCGTTAACGTCCATACGACTAAAATTATTTTAAAAGAATCGGATTAACGATCAGTAAATGTTTAGTCGAATCAAGTTTAAGCTCATGTTGTACAACTGGGCCTAAGTAATATTATATGTGGCTTTAACACTACATGTGTGTGTCAAGTACAAAATATATTCTTAGCATAACTTCCATTTATTAAATGTATATTATTTTTTGTAATATAGATAAATATTAAATAAAAATATTAACATTAGTTGTGTAAGTTTAATAGATTTTTTTTTAAGTTTCACTTTAACAAATAATGGTTTTTAAACAAGTAAACATTATATTTGCTTGTTTACATATTTCTTTCTGTAACTTAATATATTCAGAATGAGCATACAATTTTTAGTGAGATTTAAACCCTTTAACCAATGCGGTAAAAATTAATTCAAGCAATATTTTGAAAATATAAGCAATGCATTAAAATAACACCGTTTTGCACGAAAATCCTTTTCGCCAATCAAATACGTTATTTTAATAAGTCCTATCTATTTAACCCTTAAACCGACCTTTAAATTGTCGTATCACCAGGGGGGTGTCAGTAAAATAGCAAAATTGTCCACAGACAACATTTGGCAACAGAAGATCTCGGGTGGGCGGGAAAATTAAATCATGAAATTTTATATTTTAAAATTAAAATGTAAATGTCCTTTTCTAAGATTAGTTTTTTTTAATATATTTATGTAGGTCCATAACAGTATATATTTTCAGGTTTTGTGTATACAAACAACCATTATTTCTTATTTTCTAAAAGTAAATAATAATTCCGGCCATTGCGTATGCGCACTAGTATTATTTCATTATCTGTCGTTTAGACATGCTTGCCGATTAAAACGTGATTTAAACCAGAAATTTTCATATATTTTGTCTAAATTTAAGTAAGTATTATAATATATAATTAGATCTAAACACTTTTTAGACGATAAAATTGATAAATGTTGATGGATAAACTTTTTCTAACCACACTTAATTTTTCAGGACAGAAAATTCCAGGAAACAATTAATCTGTTATAGCAGGTTTGTTTTAAAATGCGTAAAACATTATTTTTTTCTTACCTTTATCTACAAAACAAAGGCTTTATCTTTTTTGTATTTGCTAATATAATGGTAAGTTTTTTAATCATGCTCGAACAAATTTTTGAGATACTCCGCAGACTGCATGTTTTTCTGTTTGCAAATTATAATATAATATGGTTTTTAAAAGTGCTTAGGAATGGTTTAACAGTAAGTGGTGGTGAAATGTTAGTAGATAGCTTTAAAAGAGTATTAAGCATGTCTTAAGGTCATTTTATGCTTTGCAAATTTTAAAAATTGAAATAAAGTTAACAAATTATCCAACTAATATTCAAATTTTTAACTTCTTATTGCCTTAAGTGTTTATAATAATGAAGAGAAAAGCCTTTTTTTTGTGTTTTTTTCTCATTATTTAAGTAGGTGAGGTGGGATTAATTATATACTTTTTAATGGAAACCCTGTATCTGACTGCAAAAATTACAACCCAATGAGTTGTTTGCAAATTATTCAAAATATATTGAGGCGGCACCTATTAAACCTTATATTAGTAAAATCATATTAAAGAGAACCTTAGATTTTTGTAGCTGAACACAGGGTGTTTCAGAAATTTGTTGTTTTTTTTATAGGAAACTTAAATACATCACAGTGTGACTGTAATGCAGTACCTATACGGGGTGCATAATATATAATTTTGCAGTATTTTTGGAATTGTAATAAAATGTATTCGTAACTATTTATTTTTAGCGAAATTTTTTTATTTTTTCTATTTATTTACAATTCATTTCACCTACATTAGATCATGAGTAGTTAAAATTTTGAGAAAATTATTTTTTTTATTTTTCAGTTATCCTCTGGTAAAATCATTAATGACAATGTATCAAATACTAACGTTGCATTTTGTTTATTTTGCAGGTGAAGGAGTAGCTAACATTTTGGATATTTTAAATTATAGTAACTTATAAGTAGGGACTTTTATGTACTAGAACTGACTTTGACTGACTGACTTACATTAATAGTGTCTTGCAAGTGCAATGGATTTTGGAGAGTTCAAATATTCTTGTAAATTTCCCTCCTGCGAGAACAAATATTTTTCCCCAATTACCAAAGAGGGTTATAAAAACTTGAAATTTTTTAAATTTCCTATCAGTAACCCGGATTTATGTAAAATATGGAAAGATGCTTGCAATATTGCTGATAATATTATAGTTAATAATTTTCATATTTGCGAAAATCATTTTTTAAAAGAAGACTTTTATGGCAAAGGTAGATCCCTTTTAGATTTTAAGGCTTTTCCTAAAGAAACTTCCAATTCCTTTAATCCCTTAAATACTGAAGATAACTTATTTTCAGATAAAATTTATAATCATAATGACCCTCAAAATTGTACAGAGCTTTTGCCTTTTATTAAAACAAATTCTTTAAATTCACTCAATTCTTTAACTTCACCTGAACCCTCTTTTAAAGAACCTGAAAAGTATGGTTTCTCTACAAACTGCTCAAAATTTAATTTTCTTAGCAAAGACACTCAGACTGATGACATACAGAAAGTTGAACCGATAAGTAAATTTAAAACAAAAAGGGAACAAGAAATGTATCGAGCTCATAGAAACATAACATCCAGGCTTTCCAAATTAAAAGCCCTTCTGGCTAAAGAAAGAAACCGAAATCAAACATTAAATCGACTTTTTGATGAGGGGAGATTTCAATTTATTGAGGAAAATCTTAATAATGTTTCCAAAAATTTTATAAATTCACAATTAAAAAATGTTGGAAAAAGTCCTATGGGAAAGAGGTGGACAGATGATGACAAAATTTTTGCTTTATCAATTTATAAACGAAGTCCCCGTCTTTATAGATATTTAGTTTGCTATTTTGAACTGCCTTCTCCAAGAACATTAAAACGAGTACTTTCAAAATTACCATTTGATCCAGGCTTTAATGATAAAATTTTAGAACATCTTAAACTTGAAGTTAATAAAATGGATGATCATGATAAGTATTGTTCCCTTTTGTTTGATGAAATGTCATTAAGTGCTGGTTTACACTATGATCCCCATAAACAAATTATAATTGGTTATGAGGATCTAGGCCATTTGGGAAGATCAGTTAAGCCTGCAAATCATGCTCTGGCTTTTATGGTTCGGGGAATCCGAAAGCAATGGAAGCAAGTGATAGCTTACTACTTTACATCTTCAACTATTTCTGCACAATCTTTAAAAATCTTAATTCCCTATATTATCACTAAATTACAAGATATTGGTCTTAAAGTAATATCCACTGTTTCTGATCAAGGTTCTACTAATAGAACAGCCTTAAAAAACCTTAGTGCTGAGAATAAGCTTAGTCCTTCCCCATACACGTTCCGGGTAAATGGAGAGGAAATATGCATAATCTTTGACGTTCCCCATTTACTAAAACTTACCAGAAATGCCATTATGAGAGGTGTATTGGAGTTTGAAAAGGGAAAATGTGCAAAGTTTAAGCATATCGAGACTGCATTTATGTTGGACAAACAAGAACGTAGTTTCACTCAGTTACCATATTTAAACAATGATGATTTTAATTTTAACTCTGACCCTTATAAGAAAATGAAAGTAAAAACTGCTGCACGACAACTGAGCCATCGCATGGCAGCAAGCATTGAAACTTTTGTATCTCTTGGTATGATGGAAGTAGAAGCTATACATACAGCAGAATTTGCAGAGCTTATTGATCAGCTCTTTGATCTTTTAAACTCAAACGCACAGTTTCCATCAAAGGGTAAACAATATAGGTGTGCCTTTTCAGCTGGGTCACCTCACTTAAAATTTTTATCAGATTTGCTTCCCAAACTAAGATCTTGGAAATTATATGAGCCAGATATATCTGACCCAAAAAATCCTGATAAATATAAAGACGTTACGCCAAAACAACATTTTATATGGGGTTGGCAAATCACAATAAGATCTATTTTACATTTGTGGAATAAGCTGAAAGGGGACCTTATATTTTTACCCATGCGTTCATTTAATCAAGATCCACTGGAGAATACCTTTGGTCTTGTAAGACAGCACGGCATTACAAATACCAACCCTACATGTAAACAGTTTACTGCAGCACTTAAGACCACTGTGCTTAACAATCTTACAGTCCCCATTACTGGCGGGAATTGTGAGGCGGACTTTTGTGAAAATTTAAGCAACTTGTCCAAGCTCTTAAATAGTTCGTCATCATCTTCCCACAGCAATGAGGAATGTATAGATTTTGAAGATGAGAAAGACTTCCATTTTGAAAAAGTGGAAAATCGTTTTGGTACTGCATACACTGCTGGTTATTTAATTTCTAAAATTAAAATTCCAACAGACTGTAATTCTTGTAGTAAAATTTTGTCTAGTGAAGTTCAAAATGAACATTTGTTTACCCAGTTTAGGGAATATGATTCAACAATTCGATTAAAATATGCTAATCAAAATTTAATAGATATAACAGACCAAATTTATCAAATAACAAAGTCTTTTTTGGCTACTAGAGGTCACGAAAAACCAATAGAAGATAAAATAAAATTTGTTTATAAATCCACTTTTGAAAAATTTATTTTATGTAAAGAACATAGTCACATTTATCATAATTTCATAAACAACTGTTTAAGGTTGTCAATATTCAAGTATTGTAAAGATCAGAATAAGTTATTAATACCTTCTCCTAAGTGTAGTAATCAAATTCAAAAAGTATCTAGATTTAAAAAACAAAAAATTCAAAATTTTTATGTAACTAGTATGACAGATGCAGTACCTAATAGCGATAATATATTTGACAATGAAATATCACCTGTCTTTGACATGACCCCCAATTGTGACATAAGCCCTATTGTATGTAACTCATCACCTGATTTTGACAAACTACCCGAATGTGACACAACTGCTGAATGTGCAGTATTTCCCAAATTTGACACAGGTAGTCAAGCCATGAAAAAGAAGAAAACTTCGGTCTGTTTTCCTCTTTCACCATCTTCCTTCTTTAATTTGGATACAAAATTAGATGTATCAGGGCGAAGGGACTCTTCAAGTAAAGATGAAAAAAGCCCTAATACTCCTATATTTGGTAACCAAATTCCAGAAGAAATGGTACAAGAGGTGTCACCATGGCTTGACTACGAACCGGATTTGAATTTTTTTAATGAAGTAGTTATAGAGTATGAATCAAATGTGTGTGTTGATGAGGTTCCATTAGAATAAAATGTATATGTATTAGAAAAACATAAAGTATATTATTATGCAATATAGGTAGAAAAAGTAGGTACTAATATGTAAATATATTATAGTTTACAATTTAGTTTTAAAATTTGTATATGCAATTAGAATAGGACTTTTTCTATTGTAAATATCATTTAAAATAATATTTAGTTAGTATTTTTAGGCTACTATTTTTGTATAAATATGGTATCATGATAAGTGATTAAGTGCACATTGTATATTTTGTACATTTTAGACTTTATTTAGGCATATTACTAGTGCACATAGGTACTCATTTTTAATATCTATTTTTTTTTTTAGGTGGAGCACTGTTTATCATAATACTTTCGGGCTGTATATTTTTAATTTCATATATCTGTAAGTATTTGGCTTTTTTTGTATATTTTCCAGTTATGTAAATAGTGAAATTGTTTAACAGTTTTTTTTTATATCTGGCAGAAAAATATTGCATTTTACAGAAATACTATGACAAAATGCATATTATCCAGCCTATAAAAAATTGTGTATTCTTTGTTCTATGTGGTTGCACAAACATGTACAAATTAAAAACAATATTTTAGTTATGTGCAAAAGTGTACCTTGTTTTAAAAAGATCCAACTTTTTTGAAATTTTGGGGTACATACATTGGCTTTGGTAAGTTATTAAGGTGGTCGAGCTGGTGTAGTTGCAGTGTACCAGCCTCTCACCGTGAAGACCCGAGATCCAAATCCCACCTTATCCATTGGACTTTTTCATAGCTCGTCACCTACACTCTAAATAGAGTATGGCACAGCAAAAAGAAGAAGTTATTAAGTAAGTAATATTAGGTACATTAATAATTTTTCTTTTTTAGATTTGTTACGAATAATAGGTAGTGAATCTTGGCATCTTGACTGAAGATAACTTCTTTGAATATATAGATATAAGTAATGTTGTTAATTAGAGATTGTAAATAACTTAAAATTGTTATTTTAGAGTGTAAAATTTTATGTATAATTTTAGTTTATTGTATATTGTATTAAAAAAAATGTAGTAAAAATAAAACTTTTGCTTAAGATTTTTTGGGTTTAAATAGGTACTTTTATTAACTAAAAAACCTGTTTGTACATTTTCTAATATCTATTTTATTTGCAGGTAATCTGAAATTACTAAAATCTAACTGCACCTTTTCTTTAGAAGATAAACACTAATAACCTATTTTTACCCGTACTAAAAACATGCATTTTCTTTTATAACATTGTTAAACAAAAATTAAGAATCATTTTCTTTCGGCATTTCAGATTACTTATTTAATAAAATAATATTAGAAAATGTAAAATAAAATGACAACTTTTAAAAATAAATAAAAGGTAGCCATAATGAATCACAAAATCTGTCGATAAAATAGGATGCGATTATCGGCCCACCCGAGATCTTACGTTGCCATATTTCCAAAACTGTTGCGAACGAGATACACGAACTTGACATTTCTCTTATTCCTTTTGTATTTTGTGTTAGTCTTGGTAAGGTGAGCACAATCTGGCAACACTGCATGGGGGTGTTCAAGAATGTTTCCCTTCTTTTTTTCCTGGGAGCCGTCTAGATTTACTACAGTGCTTCATTTTGAAGCTCCTGACTAGTACTTTACAACCCCATAATATAAAGTAAATTCCTTTACCTACTACAAAATGGTGGTACATTTAATAACTAACTGAATATATTAAAATTTGACTTGATAATTCAAATAATAACGTCGAGTTCAGTTGAGAAAATGCTGGAAATGGTTGCCTCGAACTTCTTGACACAACAACAATCGGTCCGAAATTTCACGCCGAACATTTTCAAACACAGTAACATCGATATTTCTACAAATTAATATTTGTTATTCTCTGTTGGGTCGGATGATAAGTCCCGGGCCTGACAATGAAAACAACGTTTTTTTTTAAATTTTTCATTTATTTCTCAACATAATCTCCCAAAAGGGTAATACATTTATCATAACGGTGTTCCAATTTTTTTATACCATTAGAATAGTAAGATTCGTCGAGCTCCTCAAAATAGCTATTTACGGCCTCAATAACCTCATCATTTCTGTGAAATCTTTGACCACCAAGGTGTTTTTTGAGGTTAGGAAATAGGTGATAGTCACTGGGTGCTAGATCTGGCGAGTAGGGTGGATGAGGAAGCATTTTAAACTTCAATTCATGGATTTTGGCCATCGCGACGACGCATGAATGCACTGGAGCATTGTCGTGATGAAACAAGACTTTTTTCGTGCCAAGTGTGGTCTTTTTTTTAATTTCATCACTCAAACGTTGCAATAATGATGCGTAGTACTCACCAGTGATGCTCCGACCCTTTTCTAGATAATCTATGAAAATTATTCCTTTAGCATCCCAAAAAACACTAGCCATAACCTTGTTTGCTGACAAAACAGACTTTGCTTTCTTTGGAGCACTTTCACCAGGTCCAATCCACTGTTTTGACTGTAATTTTGACTCTGGAGTGTAGTGATGGATCCAAGTTTCGTCCATAGTAATAAATCGTCTCAAAAATTCAGGAGGATTCTTACGAAACAGAGTCAAATTGTCCTGAGAAATCGTTTTGCGATTCATCTTTTGGTCAGCTGTCAGCAAACGCGGCACCCACCTGGCACAGACCTTGTGGAAGCATAAAATATTATTTAAAATGTTGCAAACACGTTCCTTAGATATTTGTACAGCTTCTGCTATCTCGTGCAACTTCAATCTGCAGTCATCAAGCACTATTTTGTGAATTTTCTCAATCATTTCTGGTGTAGTCACTTCCACAGGGCGTCCGGAGCGAGGCTCGTCATGAGTGCTCGTGCGTCCCATTTTAAATTCCGAAACCCGTCTTTTAATCATGGAATATGATGGGGCAGCTTCCTTGAGTGTGCCATCCATTTCTTCTTTAATCTCCTTTGGCTTAAAACCCTTTAAATGGAAGTATTTGATCACCGCACGTTTTTCTAAATTTTCCATTTTTCAATTATACCTGCAGTACGCTGCTTATAACTGCTGCTGCTCGGACCCAAACTAACCATGCATCCAATGACTGTGCACTATAGCTAGTCTAGAATAGTACTACATAATACCGGTGTTAAATTGACCCTAGTGGCGCCATCTCTGGGTCAGGCCCGGGACTTATCATCCGACCTACGTATATCCAATATTGAAGCAGATTCAGTTTCGTACCTGAAAATCAACATACTAACCTGCATTTCTCCAAAAATAATTGTTAATCTCTGTCGTATCTACAGCAACAGAGATAGTTTCGATAACGTTGGTTGTTTTGTTTTTTTTGTTGACAGTGACAAAAATTTCAGTACGAAAGCAAACATGATTGTACAGTTAAAATATTCTGATTTAATTTTCGGTTTTACTGGTAGATACTGTGTGAACTATTTTTAAAATGGCCAATTCTCGTCCAATGGAAGAACAAATTGAAGCGATTTTTATTCACGGCGCAACGCGTAACTTTCACGAAACCGAAAGGATTTTTAACGATCGATTCCCAAATCGTCCTGTTTATAGCATATACTTACGGGAACTCGTATCTAAATTTACAACTACTGATAGTGTAAACAACAAAAAGCCCCCAGGACGTCCGCCCATCCCGGAAGAAAAGTAAGTCAAAAATGTATATATTATTTGTGTGACGAGTGTTTTTTTTTTGTGTACTATATCAGAACTCGAAGAACTCTTGGCATCTGATGGTAGTACTTTAAAAATTGAGAACCAAACGAAAAGTTTAGTGACGTACTCGTAGATCTACTCAATGATATCAGTAATAGGATATCCAAGTTTTCAGAGGCTTCTTCGACAAACTGGATAGTGTGGTGATTTTTTTCACATCTATGACTTTTAAATCCACTCTACAAATCTCTTTAGAAGCAAACTCATTACACAAAATTTCAGAAGAAAATATGATTGGATCCGAGATACGCACCGAATCTTTGTTGAGCCAAAATTCCTAATTTGATTGTATATGGTGAAACTAAAGTTGAGCGCATGCGGATTAACTTTAAAAATATTGCGGACATGGCTAGCAAACCTATAGATATCTCCCTATTTAATATTATTAAAAAGGTAAATTTAAGATTTAAAAAAAAACTACATCTGAACAATTGGCTTTATTTTTTACGGAAATTGGAACAAGAAGTTTTAAAAGAAATATACGCGTTCAACCAGGATCTATTTCTCGACGAAAAATCCCATCTGGTGTGACAAGGGGATCAAAAAGACTAGCAACAGGACGCCTATCAAATTCCATAATCAGGTAAAGAAAAAATAAACGAAATTTAGCATCTAGTATTCTCGCAAATCGACTCAATGGAAAATCACATGGAAGTGGGCATTAAAAATAATATCGCACCTGTTTGTTTTTATAATAAAAAATATGTTAGTATAATATGTTTATATATTTTATAATAAAAATATTTTGTGTGTGTCATATTTGTTTAATCAACAATATCGCCCATAATATAGTCTTACAGATCCCATCTTTATTCAGCATTGCGCGCTAAATCGGGTTGGGTAAAGTTTGACATGCAGATCGGCGCACTTCGTAACTAGCACAAGCTAAATAAGGTTGGCATAGGGAATTACGCCTCCGGCGTACCGGTAGTTTCCCAGAGGACCCTTATAAAGTTGCTTCGAAAGGCCCTCCTAAGCTTTAGAGCCTACGACACGGCTGAATACAAAAAAAAACAATAAATTAGAAGTAATAATCAGCCACATCACTGTTTAACTGGACCGCACCTGAACTGGCAACCCCCACGTGATAATCTTCATTTGTATTTTTTTCTTTTTAAACTTTGTTGTGAAATGTTGACGTATTTAATATCTAGTAGGCTTGAATAAATTTGTTAAAAAGTTTTCCTATTCGTCAATATTGTTCGGCGATGCCTTATGGACCCTGCAAGTGATGAATAGTTTTCCGGGCCCTAAAATCGCCCCAGAATGCGCCTGTTTCTGTGTTTTATTTTTAACTACCCCATTTTGTAATCAGTGCGAATTTAGTAATTTTTACTCTCCCGTCCCTCTATATATATACCTGCTCATAATTTATGTAAGACAGAATGAGGCTAAATTTAAAAGGAACTGTAAAAACCAAAATTATAATACAAAAACCCATAATTTTTTAGTGTCGGTCAGAGTTCTCCTACATTTCAGGAAATTATTTTTTAAAATAAGTTTCTGCAACTTTTCGGTGATATTAAAAGTACTAAACTGCTGTAGACTACTTTAAAGAATTTCCTATTGGGACGAGCCTTTTATGATGTGCAAGAAAACCTATCAGTGTGAAATTTAAATAGTGATTGAGTTGTATCTAAACAAAACTAACCAGATCAGGTCAGAGATCAGAGAGTTGTATCGTTAATATTTTGTGTTTATGTATTTTGAAGATAATTTGATTATTATTTTAATTTGTAGTAAGTTTATTTTATTTTAGTAAGTATTTATTTATATGACAAGTCCGATAAGCTTTTCCTTTTTTGTATAATATGTCAATTTTAACACATTTGGTGAAACAAACATCTTTAAATATCGAATCAAAAAGCAATATTTACTCAATTTAGTTATTAAACCATTAATATGGCTCTCCCAAGTCATTTTCTGATCCAATGTTACTCCCAAAAATTTTTTATTGGTAACCTGTATTGTCGAGTTTAAAAAAAAATCATAAAAAATGTCTTGTTTCTATTTTAAAATAACTCATTATTTGTACACCAGTTACCAAATTTAACCACTGATCAATTTGCTCTTTTAACAGTTGCTTCAATATTGTATTTAGAAATTAAAAAATATATATATCAGCCTAAACAACCGTTTTAATTGAAGAAGGACACCTTATAGGTATGTCGTTAATATACATATATCATATATGTATATTATAAATAGTTAGCATCCAAGAATAGAGCCCTGGGGAACTCCTGTCCGTAGCTCACCGACATCTGACCGCGTTTGTCTATCACTACTGCCCGTCCTCTATTAGCCAAATATGATGCTACCCACTGATGAGCAACATTTCTTACCCTCAATACATAAAGCTTCTGCAACAAAAGCTTATGGTTAACAGTGTCAAAGGCTCTAAGATCAAAGAACAGTGCTGTTTCATATCCAGGGTGTCATAAATAAAATCACAGAATTCTTTAATTGCTGAGTAGACTTGTCCCTTCAAAAACCATTTTAAAAAGTTCCGATTAATTTATAATTAAAACAGAACATTTTTAGTATTAGAACATTATTACTTAAACACTAAATACAATGACATTTAAAATATTTAAACTTAAACAAAACAATAGTTTTTTTATTAAGAATACATCACGAGTTACGCGTTAAAAATTCTTCAACACTGTAAAAAGCTCTTTTCAGCAAAATAGTCTTTATATTGTATTTAAAATTTTTTAATACAGTAATGTCTTTGAGCTCATTTGGGAGCTTATTGTAAATCTTAACTGCAAGGCATCCAGGGCCATCTTGACACAGGTATAAGATTATGTTTGTTTCTGGTTTCATGATCATGAAGCTCACCATGCAGTGTGAATCGAATTTTCCAGAATATAAGTGGATGGAAGGGTCAAAATTTTATAAGATACAAAAGCCAGTCTGCAGTCATACCTATTTGTTGCACTTATACATAAAAACTTGTTTGGAACGTTCATGGTAAAGCTGACAGTAAGTTTATAGTGACTTTTTCTACCTATGACGTAGGATGTGTCTAGTTAAACTATTTTTCCACACCGTTTGATAACTACATTTATTGCACATATATACCTCAACTTCTTCTGGATGTTTATGACGACGAAGATGAGCTTTTAAATTATTTTTATGGATTGTTTGATGATCGCATTCTTTACATTTGTATCTCACAACCTCGTCAGGATGTTTATGAAGACGAAGATGGTTTTTTAAAGTACCTTTATGTACAGTTTCGAAATTACAATGATTGCATTTGTGGATCTTGACATCAAACAGATTGTATTTGTGCCAAAGGAGATGAGTATTCAAATGTTTTCTATTAACAGTTTCATAATTGCATTGATTGCACTTATACATATTATGAACTTCTTCCAATCTTTCATGGTGAAGCTGACAGTGAGTTTTTAAATCACCCTTATAGACAGTTGTATAATCACATTTACTACATTTATGTGTATCATCTTCCTCGAGTTGCTTATGACAACGAAGGTGCATCATTAAATATTTTCTCTTCACTGTTTTGTACTGACATGCATTGCATTTATAATATTTGTGCGTTTCGTTTATAACGGAATCGTCCTTTGTCCAATCTATTCTGTCATCTATCTCTACTTCTAATCGATTTTTTGACGAACTGCAACAAAAACAAAAACCTATATAGTTTCTTTTACAGAGGAAAATAGAAGCCATTTTGCTACCCAAGATTAAAAACTGGTGCATAAACCATAAAAAACCAAAATGTGTAGAAAAGTTAGCCTTTGTCTATTTTGATATTGAAAAATGTATGTAAAATAGTCATTTTTTTATTTAACTGCAATTTAGCCTCGATACTATCAATGGGACTTTTGTAAATCGATAAACAAACAAAATGTTTTTTTTAAAACCTTATCGGTGTATTTTTTTGGAGAAAAGTCAGAAAAACCTTTTTTTAAAAATGTATAACTTAAACTCTTGAAAGTTAAAAAACTGATCTTCCGGGAAACGATTGTTTATAAAATGGTTTTTAAAAAAAGCTAAAAGTGGATGCTGTCGGATAGATAATTTTCGCAGTTTCACAGTTTCAATATATTGTAGTGATATTTTAGACAACTCAGTGTATAACTGTAATTGTCCAATTTGAATTTATTAACCGGTTATTAAAAAATGTTAATCTACAACTTGTAAATCTTCGATTTCCATATACACTTTGCGAAAATTTAAAAAACGGCTTCAAACATTGCGCTGAACGCACGATCTTCCTCTTGGAACGGAGTATTGGGGAGGGGAAAGGGTAAAAGCAAACCAGGAGAAATGTACAGCACGTTCTTAACTTAAGGTTACAAAATTAAAAATATCAGTGCAAAATATTTAAACTGCAATTCTGAAAAAACCGCTCCATAAAAGGCGTCCGCCTTTAACCGTTTTAAACCACGTATTATAAACAATGATAACATTTTAAGAAAAAAATATTATAAAATACCACAAATAAACTATTTTTTGACAACTGCTTTCTTGACGAGACAGATATTTTGTTTCATTAATTTTGTTCAATTGTTTTCATGACACTCTTAACCTATGTTGCGTTACGATCAATCGTTAATGCAAGGGTTTATGTTTTTAACATTCCACTTAGAGTTTTGAAAAAGCATTTTAATTACCAGTATTTAAATTACCAATAATTTCATAACATTGTCCGACTTTTTAATGTAACTATTTAATCATAAACAGAAATTAAGTGTGTTTTGTCAGTTTTTGTGAAAATTATACCACATTTACATCAAGTTTGACGCTATTTCATTGGGGTATTTTCTGTTTTTGTACAAAACTATTTGTACCAGCATTATTAAGTATCAGGATTACATTTAAAAGTTAATTTTAATATAGATAAATAATTTTAGAGGCTTTTAAATAAATTCGGATAATCCATATAGCAGAAAACTACTAAAAGTTGGGAAAAAAAATTGTACTAGAGAGCTAAAAATTGGGGTGTGGGTGTAAAATTTAAAAACATGCAACTTTTTCCTATACCATTTTTAAAATTTTCAAAGATAATGCCTCATTTTGCGATTTTTTGAAAAAAATGTCAAATTTGACAGCTAAAAAAAGTCACGTGATTATCCGTATATGTATACATTATTTGGCATGATTTTTGGCAAAATTAATTAGAGAAAAATTTTCCCATTTGATGCGGACTTTATGGGTGACACTGTATATAATTTTAAATACTTGTGATAAATTATATTTATTTTTCCCTTTAGCTTACTTTGTAGAATTTTATGACTTTAGTCTTGGTTATTGCAGAATTTTAACAGACATTCAATGACGAATAAAAAATTTTGAATATAACACTAAGCACATAAGTTATATTTTTAGTGATTAGTAGAACAGTTCCACAAAAACAATGAAAACATTAAAATAAAAGCCTTAATCACAATTCCACAAGTTTATAGTAAAAGGTAATCTTCTTCTTTTGAGGCCATATAACAGGTTGTTAATAAAACACGGATTGCACCACGGTCTAGTAAGTAACCATTATATTTTCTATAGCTCTTATACTAGCTTTAAAAAATAAATAAACACACTAAAATACTCTACAGATCTGCAAACAAAACTTGTTTGTAGTCACAAAAGATAATTTTGTGGATTGTACAAAAAGTTGGACCTTCTTCATTAAGTTTGTTCAACTTTGACATTTTTATAAGCTACATTAACGTGTGAAATATTAATCTATATTTTCATCTAAAAATCAAGGTACCAAAATTTATTTCCAAGTTCAGTTAAAAATTTTTTTGTGCTTTAACTAAATCCTATAGAAAGATCACATTTGGAATATTAAACACAATCTACAGACTACCATTAATATAATATAAGATGGGACTTTACATAAACAAAGTCTTTACACTACTAATTAAATAAAAACTAAAAAATAACTATCTTCAATACCAGATATACGTCTATTAGAAAGGAAACTAAAAATCCAAACCCAAAGCTTTGGTGGAAGACAGAAGGAAGGAAGTTCGTTAAGGGATGCATCATGCCAGATCTGGTCAAAGGCCTTAGATTTGTTAAAAGCTGGGGCTAGAGGGAGAATTTTGGATATTTTTTTGGGTGTAGACTGCCTCTAACCATAAAATCTAAGAGAGTGGTTAGGACAGTTGAGTTCGGAGGCACCTTTTTGTGAGTTTTTGCCAGTTCGCCATCAACCCCAAAAGATTTCATATTAGGGAAAAATACGTTTAATCTGCGTCTTTAAAAAATATTTCGGAAATTTTATGAGCAACAAAAGCAACTGTTAGAAGAAGAAAATATATATTATAGATAGAAAAATATTTATAGACAGTTTATCTCTATTTGTTTTTTGCTTTAATGTTGATTTTGTTGACTTACATTTTGCATAAACTTTTTTCGAGTGTGCATTTTTAAAATCCAACTTTATCAGATGATTAAGAAAAGCACAGTATATGATTTAAAGGTTTGGGGTTCTATTTGGTATATGGAGGTCTCAATAAATAGTTGATTTGTGGACATATTTCGAAAGAATTGTGGAAAACAAGAAAGTAGGTGACAAAAAAAATTGTAATTCATCCTAGTCAACTGAATATTGTGATGCCAGATAGTGGATAACATGTAAGATTCAGAATGTCTCAAATATTGCAGTGACCACGTCATTATCTGGGTAACCAAAGAGAGTATTAACTGGGGTTTGGTACGATTTAAGGATGCTAGTAAAAAACATGTCTAAAAGAGATATATTGAAGTCAGTAACATAAAGGGAAGTAGGTAGGTAGGTAGGTTTCACAATAAGATTGCTAAATGAGTGACTAGTTGCAAATATTTCCGCTGCTCTGATTATTCATATTTATATCGAATTTATTTATGTTAACAATAAAAAAAATATTTTTTACACAAGGCAAGCAACACATCATTTAATTTTGTATCACTTTTCTTGCACAATAATATCCATATTTGAAAGAAATGAATGTTTCGAACAGTACATACCAGCTTTTATCTTCATCTTTAATTTCAACTTCTTTATGTTCCATTAAGGTTTCATGGAGATAATTTTCATCTACAGTTTCTTGTACCGGTTCAATTTTCACCACCGACAAGTTTAACTCATTAGAACTAAAACATATATATGTATAACAAACTAAATAAAATTAAATATTATGAAACTTATTTGGCTAGTCAACAAAACCCTTCTATAACAGAAACGATACAATGTTACAATATAACAAAAGCAGCAAAACAAAATTATCGGCAAAATTTTGATAAACATTTTAATAGCCTTCTTGGTAATATGGTATTCATTAATATTTGATACTTATAATAAATTTTAATATTGTTACTATAATTCATGTAATGCTCGTATGTACAAATACTAATTTTATAAATAAATATCAATATATTAATTTAATATAACCTAGAAAGGTCGAAAATGTATATAGGTAATCCAGGTAAGAAAAAACCTATGGCGTAAAGAGATTATTAGATATTTTTATCAATCAATATTAGGTTAGAGCACTTACTATCGCGTTCAGAAATTAATAGTCTATTATGTTTTTTATACGTTCAGAAATTAACAAATGATGATTTAGCAGTATAATATAATTTTTACATTCATCTATACACTTTTAATCTCAAAACATAAAAATAAGCTTGTAGTATTTGTTTATAAAAAACTTAATAAAAATTAACAATTATTATGATTAATCAGGAGTAATGAACAAAAATGAACATTCCTTGCTAAAGATCCACGCTTGTCAATAAAAACTTGAGTAAAACCTTCTGGATCTAAATTTCTATTTTTAATATACTTCCTTCAAATTTTCATTCTTTTATAAACAATATCTGGCAAGTCCATCAAATATTTTGTTTTTTTTTTTATTGAAGCCTATACTTTTTACCCATATTCTTAAGGAATCGATGGAAAACTCAAAATATTCAATTTCTTCCCTGATTTTTTGTCTTACTGAAACTAACGAGGGAGGCGCCACTAGTTCTTACGCAGGTTCTCTATATGTAAACAGTGAGATAAAATATGACAGAGAATACCCTGGAATAATTACATACCCATAATATCTCAAATCTGACATAATTTTATATTAATATAAAATTATAGTATAGGTAACTATAAATACACAAAACAAACATTGAGTCTATTTAAAACATTGCGTTTGAATTTCCACTATTAAAACATCTGTGAAGTTGGTTACTAGAAATTGAAACACATGATTGCCAAAAAGATATTGCCAGTAACTTGTGCATTAATTGGCGATTAAAGATCTTAACCCCTTAAGTAAATGGCCTCCGCCATTAATCGCCCCTATTATTACCCCTATGAAAAGCTTTACATTTTTACTCAAGACAAAATTTGTCTACTTAAGACAAATTTTGGGGGTACTCATATTAGAATTTTTATAAAAAAAAATTACTCTATTGTTGTTGTGACTGTTTTTGTGCAAGTTTCAATTAACCTACTGAATAACATTAAAGAAGGAAAACGACAAAACTCTCCAAGTGACCCTATTTGTGACATAAGACAAAAAAACACATAAAAATTAGTTTTTTTTTTCAGATTAAATTTAAAATAACCAAAAAAACATAACATACTATTAGTAGAGTCAACTATTCCTTATTTGGTTATAAGATACTTAATAAATATTTAATTACTGCTGTTTTTGTTTGTAATTTTCTCAATGTTGTTTGAGTTGTCACTTTTCTTGGTCATGATATTTGAAATAAATTGATGTTTTAAATAAATACATACCAGCTTTCGTCTTCATTTTTAATATCAACTTCTTCATGTTTAATAAAGGTTTTATAATTACATTTTTCATCTACAGTTTCTTCAGCTTGTACTTGTTCAATTTTATCCAGCGAAAAGTTTACCTCATCAGGACTAAAAAATTTAAATCAAATTAGAATTACATTTAATTCATTGACCCACATTAGATTTTCAGAAAATTTCCTACATTAATATATGATGTGATAATAAATATTAATTATTCTTATAGAGAGAATTATTATGGTATTAACAAAAAAATCATAAAAACTATGGCCAATATTGTTGTGTATCCTCTAAAAAAACTTTAAAATTATTGATCTTAGAGAGTTCTACAGTTGTTACAGTGTATAACAAGGGTGATCGAAAAAGGGTCTCAATTTACTGAACAATTGCTATAGTACCTTTTCACTGTATGGCTTTTGAAAAGGCTCCAAAACTCAAAATTAGTAACCACTTTTAAGCAATCTATCCATTTAAGAAAACTACAAATAGGTTTTACAGAAGAAATGGCCACTCTTAATCCAAGTACCAAGTCTATTTTAAATTTTACAGATGCTTTTGAAGATGAAGAGTTTGCTGTTCTATTATTGGATTTAATGAAGGCTTTTAAATGTGTGTCACCTGAGTTATTGTTAGCAAAGCCTAAATATTACAGCTTTAGTGCCACACTGTCGAGATTATTTGACATCAATATAATTTATAGCTAGTAGTTTTTTCTCTGGTTTTTCTGTCATAAATTAAAAAATTAAAGAAAATTTTTTGTTGACATTTCGGCTTATTTATATTTTTAAACCATCATCAGAACTAAAATATAAAATGATTTTGGGATCGTTCAAGGATAACATAACGCAATTTTTGGCGATTTTTGACCCCCTCCCCTATGTAACGCGCCATAACGTTTTTCTGTACCCCTCTCCCCCCTTGTAAAACGTTACGTAATCACCAATCGACCATTTTTCCCTAAAAACAATGTTACATAAGGCGCAGTTCAAACCCCCCCTCCCGCCCCTGTAACGCATCGTAACTCTCCCCAAATTCGTTACGTAATACCCGAACGCTCTCTTTTTAATAATTTAAATTAGAAAAATACATTTAAAAAAAATATATTTTACATAAATATTTTTCATTTTTTTGTTACACTGTAACTGTAACTATACATATTCATTGTTAAAAAATTAAACATATTTCTAACATACTAAATATTTAGTTGTTACATGTTTTTTTACTTAAGAGCTTATACAAACTGAAGAATGTTTAGGTAAAAAGGTTATAATTACATTTGTCCAGATGGTTGGTTAGTTTTTTTTATACTGTATCAGTTTAAATTCTCTGTATCAGTTCTATAATTTGGGGTATTTTTGATTTTTTATATGAATCATCTCTTTAATATTTGTTTTTTGAAACGTTTTTCAAAATCACGAATTTTTACCTTGTTTAAATTTTCCAATGCATGGGAAGATACGGCAGTATGTTGTTGTTGTGTGTTTCTAATACTATTTTTGTGCTCGTTTATTCTATTTTATAAATATTGTTTAGTTAGCCCAAGGTAAGTTTCGGGAAAATCTAAGCTATCAATTTGGTAAACAAGGTTAGTTACATTTAAGGAATCACAGGTTTTACTGGTGAAAAGAGATCTTTGGTGTTATTAGAGGATTTTTCCGCAATATTGATATTATATAGGTTTAGAACTATGTATTTTAATTTTCTTTGTTATTTCTGGTAAATATGGTAGATATATAAAATTATTATTTGGAGGATTTTTGTAAATATTTTGTTTATTCTATTTTTAATTATTTGATAGTAAAATGTTTTTTAATAGTTAGTTATTTTTTACTAACCACAGTAACGGTAACAGCTCATAAAGTAATAAAATTATGTAACTGCATTTAAATTAAAAGGAAAATATGTCCCAAACATGTGGATAAGTATAATTATTATAACACAAATTATAACAACAACTAAATTATTATTATATTATAAATATGTTTAAATTTGTAACAATAAATATGTTGTAGTTATAGTTATAGTGTATCAAAGAAATGAAAAATAGGTATGGAAAAAAATGTTATGTATTTTTTAAATTTAATATAAAAAAACATCTTTATATTTTAGTTCTGATGATAGTTTAAAAATATAAATAAACCGAAACGTCAACAAACACTGTCCTTTTATTTTTTTAATTTATGACCAAAAAACCCAAGAAAAATCTACTAGCTATTTAAAGATAATGGTCAAGATAAACAGGAAACCTAATGCAATTTATGTTACGACATTAACTTTTAACAACATGAATGCTCTTATTACTCTGTATGGATTTCCTATCCATCCCACTTATTAATACATATTAACTATATCATTATAAACTCAAAATAGCCCTATATCTAAAATTTAAATGCATTTTTGACAGTGAGTGTACTTTTTTCTATTTTAATATCTTACCCATTGTCCTCCTCTATCTCAGGCTTGATTTTTATGACATTTTTTGTGTTAAAATCACCAGATTCATATAACTTGATTTTACCAGTTGTTTCATAGTCACGTTCTTGGAATTCTTGTTTTGGTTTTTCCATATTCTTGGTATCTTGCAATAAAAATAAAAGTAAATGTGCACAAACACTAAATTATCTAAGTTTTATAGAACAATTATTTATGGAAAAATTATAGTTTTTTACTACACAATTTCAGTGCATATTTCTTTATTGCTACAGTTACATGATGCAAACTACCTACGGCTGCATAACAAAAGGAATGATGATAACATCCAAAAATTACTAATATTTTGTATTTATTATATGAAATAGAATTTATGGACTATAAAAAAACATTTTTATTTTTATAATATATTAAATATTGATATTTATTTCGCAGAAGATCACTGACTTTAAATTGTGCTAGTTAATATTTTGTAAGTGTCTAACAAATAAATAAATTATTAGATTTGTTTATAAACGTACGACGTTACTTGAAAAAAACTTGTTTTTCTTTACCTTTTCTAATTATAAAATTTTATAAAAAAATATTTATTTTTGTCCTGGCCCTGTTTGGATTAGACGGATTTTCGGATTAACAGGGTTCGGATTAGCGAGACTCTAGTGTACAATAGTCTGCCATGATATCTTTCACATTATTTAAAAATGAAGAAAAAAGCCTACTGGTCGATAAAGCTTATTACAACCTGCAGGAGTACTACACTGATACGTTTTGTTTGTTTTTAACTAACATAGTTTGTTTAAAGAGAATTTTTTTCTTATAACAATAAAGAATATTTGAATTTGACTTGACCGACTTGACATTATTAGTTAAACATTAATCAGAGCGAATTACATCTAATTAATGTAGTACGTTGGTTAGGATTGGAAGATTTAAAGACATGGGTAGGTGGTACCTGTACTTCCAGCTGATGTCTCTTGACATTCCATGTTTGTAGCAGTAGTTTTTCCTAAGTTTTTTTCACATTTATTAATTAACATTTTTCTTTGTTTTTTGAGAACATATTGTGGTTTGTAGTATCAGATTCTCTTTCCCTTCTATCTGGTTGGCAATGAAATTTTTTTGGAATACACCCTGGATTCATGCGGACCTGTGACACGACTCCCATCACATGATATTGCATATAATTTTCCATATCATTTGGTAACTAAAATAAGAATAAAAATCGCATTAAATTAAGACTAACAGTTGTTTTTCAAAAAATGAAAGCTAACCTAAAAAATCGTAACTTTTTTTTAGTACCTAAAAAAAGCTGATAATGTACATAACTTTATTTTATAATATATAAAAATAAGGTAAAAACCTACATCAAAGTGATCTTCACAGAAATAAATTGCAGAATGTAGGGACACAGATTCTGGATCTCGTCGTGCAAGATTCAGCCACTTTTTTCGCATCGTTTTGTTATGTGGAACGTAAACAAATAACTTTCCCGGAGTTTTTATGGATGTGTTATAACATTGAGGGACCGCACACCACTTATACACTTTAGAATTCATTGTTTAAATAAATATGAAATAATGACGTTTTTGGTTATGCACCCAATGATTACTGTTTGCAAAGACGTGTCGTCACGAGCGTCTCCATGACACAGGTGAGCGTTTTGGCGGGAATTTGAAATTTAAAATTTCGTATTGTTTTCTACCAAACCTTTATTTTTATAAATACAATATATTTTTTTTCAAAAACAATCAACATGCCTATAAGTAGTATATACATAACACAAACTGTTTTGGTCATTTTCATTAATTTGTTGGATTGAAGCAATTTTTGTTTTCTACTCCTTTGAGCAACAAATTCGTTATGGTTCTTTCTACTTCTTAGAGACCAAATACTTACACAGAGATTTCTTTATTTTAGGTCCTCCAGGGCATCTTACGGCGAAGATGCTATAAATTACTGTAGTGTAACTGTATTAAAGTATAACTTTAAATTTCATGTTAAGGTTCCTCGCACATATAATAAGAGGTAGAAACCTTTATTTTATTAATGTACACATCATACTCTACCAACTAGCTTGCGTGACCATATTGTACAAGTGGGGCCCAAATACCTTAGAATTATTTGGGACAAGGTTGTTTGGAACAGTAATAGTTGGTATGGCGTAGACATCCACTTAGAAAGGATTTTTCAGGACTCAGTTCGATTAGGGTGCACTTATAGGGACAAAAATAAAATCGGGGCGGGACTTAGAATTTCCACGAGATTCTTTAGTGCGTATTATGGCGCGTATGGGGATAAAATGAACTTCAAGCGGACGAAGTTGCGGGCAAAAGCTAGTGTATCTATATGTATAAAAGGTGGCAAATTTATAAGATTGATTTGATAGACAAAACCTAACCTCAAAACATTTGTTCATTAATTTATTCATTTGAATCCATTGAATTATAAGTTTACAAAATTAAGTAAATACTTACGTCAAAGTGATCTTCACAAAAGTAAAGCTGAGTTGTGGGCAAAATTCCTGTTAAATCACGCCTTGCAAGCCTAAGCCACTTATCTCGTATTGTTTTTTTGTATGGCACGAACACAAATAACTTGTTAGGAGTTTTTATTGACGTGTTAGTACACAGAGGAACCGAACACCATCTATACGATTTCGAATTCATGTTTTAAACACGTAAAATAACTTGTAATTTGGAAGAGCGTTTGTGTTTGCACTTTGTTTACTCTAACGTGACGTCACAATCAACGCCATGACACTTTGGAGCGTTTTGGTGGGAATTTTAAACTTAAAATTTAAAATCTATTTTTTCAATATAAACTTGATTTTTTTCCGAAATATAATATTCGTTACAATTAGTATATATTTCCGAATATGTTACAACAGTTTTTCAAAATCTGTCATCATGCCTATGAAGTTAGCCACTTATCTCGTATTGTTTTATTCGGAATGACAAAATTGTTAGATTTTATGACGTGTTAGTACACAGGGAAAACCGAACACCATCTATACGATTTCGAATTCATTTTAAACACGTAAAATAACTTGAAATTTGGGAAGAGCGTTTGTGTTTGCACTTTGTTTACTCTAACGTGACGTCACAATCAACATACATTGAGTTTTGGAATTTTTTACAAAAATATTAACATTATTTTTCAATATAAGACTGATTTTTTCCGAAATATAATATTCTTAAACAATTAGTATATATTTCCGAATATGTTCAACAGTTTTCAAAATCTGTCATCATGCCTATGAAAGGTGAGGTTATTTTTTTTGCGGAAAAAGAAAAATGGATTTGTTTAAAGTTTTTTAAGGATCACCATCTTAGTGTTACAAAAATGGCCCTCAAATTTCACTAAATCAAGATGGCACTGATTTTCCCAAAGACTGTTTTTAAACCAATAACCTCGTTGTTTTAAACTTTATATATTATTGCGGATAAGGTCATTGATTCACAGCGTACTCTTCGCTACACCAGCGCCTCTTTATTTAGTGCTATTCTGGGGCCACTTTTTGAGCCAAACAGCCATAAGAGATGATGCTCCTCCTTAAGCGTAGTTCATATGCTTGCGAAATGCGATTTACGTCGGTTTTTTTGGTATTTCATAGCGCTGCGACTGCGAATTTTTTAGGGATTTAGTGCTGGAACTGTTGGCAAGATGCAAGATGAAAGTATAGGCCTCTTCATCACAATTTTTTTTGTGCGCATGCGTCAGTATCAGCCATTTTTTTCGTACTGTTTTTTGTAAACAAGCATGTTAAAGGGCCTGTAAACACATAATTAAAATAAAAAAATACTAAAGACAGTATAGTTATTGAAGAAAAGAAATACGAAAATAAAGAAAAAAAATGTCTTAATTAGGGAAAATAGGTTTTTTTTAAACGATTATTATAATGATATCAGTACGAAAAGGAACGAAGAAGGGGTTGTTGGGGAATATGTAAGAGGATACACGCTATAAATCATTTAAATACAATAAAATTTAATCAATATAAAGTTGTATATATGTGGTATTAATTAGAAAAAAATTTATAGATATTTTTTGTATAGTAAAGAAGTAATGATGCCTAACCCTCTCAATTAGCCCTTTTTTTCCTTTTTTAAAGACGTCCATGACATTAAAGCTACCTTTTAATTTGGGAAAATTTAATAAATAAATGAAGCCCCATCAACGATTTTTTCCAGTAAATGTTTTAAATTTGGGGGAGAAAATGCATTCCAAGCCATTGTCGATAAAAACAGTACAAATTTTGAATTGCCCCCATTTCAACAGGCGACGCGCTTGCGCTTGTCACATGATAAAAACAGAGTCTATTAATCATTAATAAATCTGATGAAAAGGCCTATTGACGCTCTTATTAATTTTAATTAATTTTTTTTAAAATTTTTTTTGTGTTATTTATAATTAATTATTTTTTTTTCAATATTGTATCTTATGCTGGTTTTTTCTGTGTATTGTTTTAATAAACATTTATAATGCTTTTGGGCGTCAGTGAATAATAAATCAAGTTGAAAATTTTTCGAAAAGGGCTATTGCATTTACTACCTTCATAATTGCATCTTATAAGGTGGATTTATTAAAACAAAAAAAACAAAAAAAAAAAATATATAATATATTATATATATATATATATATATATATATATATATATATATATATATATATATATATATATATATATATATATATATATATATATATATATATATATATATATATATATATATATATATATATATATATATATATATATATATATATATATATATATATATATATATATTATATATATATATATTATATATATATATATATATATATATATATATATATATATATATATATATATATATATATATATATATATATATATATATATATATATATATATATATATATATATATATATATATATATATATATATATATATATATATATATATATATATATATATATATATATAGTTTGTCCAAACAACATTTTTAGGGTTTGGGAATGCGAATATCCCTACATATTAGTAAATTTTTTTTTTCAGATTTGGCTCAATAAGAATTTTTTTTAGGGGCCCTACTAAAGGAGTTTCAAAATTTTAATATCTTAAAAAATTGTTGTTAGATT